>BPLS01028394.1:0-15875 GCA_019656275.1 Rhododendron kiyosumense | reverse complement strand
CAGTTAAAAATGATTTAATTAACGTGTCCGAAAATCGGGGCGTTACATATCAAGATTAATCTTTTTCCAATCGTTGACAAATCTTTGAAATATTAAAAAAATAAAAAAATTACGGAAATGCGTTATCTATATATTCTTTGGAAGAGCAGGACTACTGTCGTCGCATGGATTTCGCGGTGACCGTCCACCGGACATCTATTGGAGCCCACTTTGGGTCCAAAAAAATACAGAAAAATATTTATAAATTTTAAAATAATATTTTATGGGACCTTGAAAAAAATCAGCTCCAGCAGATATCGATAGATATGTTTTTTGAATTTGTAGGGACGAAACTGCAAAACTAAACAGTTTCGTTCCTACAAATTCTGAAAAACATACCTACCGGTATCTGTTAGAGCTGATTTTTTATGGGGTTCCATGAAATATTATTTTAAAATTTATGAATATTTTTCTGTATTTTTTGGAGGCCCGGAATGAGCCCCAATAGTCACGTGGTGGACGGTCACCACATTTTCGGTGACCCTAGACTTTCCGTCTTTGGAATATACCTCGCTTGTCTTTGCATTCTTGATTTATGAGCTTGTTGGCCATGTTTCCTCAAGCAATTTTTGACAATGAGTTATGATATTTTAACTTCTTGTTTACACTAAGCAATAAGTTTTACATATCATATGCAACTTATTTTATTAGTGGAAACAATTTGACATTTTTTAATAAATCTCTATTTCAACAAATTTATTGGTTATTGAAAATATCTTGACATTTTTTAACTTATTGATTAATAAAAATAACTTGACATTTTTTAACAAAAATTGATGATCCTTAAATTATTAACTACTGGAAACACCCATACACCATTTCAAACTCACTTTCCAAACATAGCGTCTGGTCCCACAAACTTTTTGAGAATCCAAGATGTCCATTGGTAGGTTAGATCATTCATGCACAAAATCGGATCGATCAGGTACTGATAAGTGGATGATTCAACCAAATTTATTAACGTGAATAACTTTAACGATATAATTTATTTCTAGAAAAATATAAAATTTTGATATTGCTGGCAATTTTCAAGTTGATCAGACATTGGTAGCAATAAATATACAATATATAATGACAAACAAGTTCGAATCTTTCAATTGGAAAGTGAGTTCGAAATGGTGTGTAATTAGTAGCAAGCTCCTAGATCAATAAATCGGTTAGCATTCCTAGATCAATAAATCGGTTTTGCTAATCTCTGCCCGTTAAGATAATAAATATATAATAACAAACAAGTTCGGATATTAATACACATTTCACGGTTATCAATGTATTTTTTCTGGTTGTCGATCCAATTTCTACCAATTATCCTACACCTAGCTAGTGAGCGGAGGTTAGCATTTTTTAATCAAGAATGCAAAGACAAACAAAGTATATTCCAAAGAATATATAGATCGATACCGAATTTCATTGATTATTTTTTTTTATAAATACTTTGAAAGATTTGTCAAAGATTGGGAAAAATCTTGATAGACTCCACGATAAGAAAAAAAAATAAAAAAATCTTACTCCTATATTAGAAGCATGCCTTCTTTGCCAATGCTACTTAGACGAAATTGTGACATACGGTTGAGAATAATTTCTGTTCCATCTCGGGGCAAAAAGTCAGTCTCCAAAAATTCCAAGTTCTCTTTTCAAAAAAATCTTGGATGCCCTATCCATGAACTCCCGTCCGAACAAAAAATATTTCCATTATTGCAAAAATTGAGAGCAAGCTCTCTGGTTGGAAAGCCAAGCATTTGTCATTGGCAGGTAGAAAAATATTGATCAAATCCGTAATTGAAAATTACCTTCGCACGTCATGAACCATAATGTTCTCCCGTTGTCTGTCGTTTCAAAAATCGACCAGATTAGTTGCAACTTTCTCTGGGGTTCTACTCCAGAACGCAGGAAAATGCATGGTGCCAATTGGACTAATGTTATACACAGAGAGAGAGAGTGGGAGAGTATGAGAGGGACAAAACTCTCCAGATTCGAAGGAAGACAGCAACAGATGACGAGGGACGGCGACAGAAGAAGGGGAAGGCGGACTGCTACAGAGTATGGCGAAGTCGAACGGCGTTGTGTAGCAATAGTTCGTTTTATTTTTAGGGGTCTAATAACTGAAAATTTGACTGGGGGCACGTGCCTCGGTGTGTGTCCGACCCTCAGATAATGTAGTGCATGCCACATGAATAGAAACATTCATTTTTTTGAAGAGTCGAATCTTAAGCAAAAAAAAAAAGAGTGGAATCTTGAATCTGGACACGAGTTTTCACGGTAAGGTAAGTACCCAAATTGCAGTTGTTCCTATGGTTGAACAAGGAGTGCAGCAAATTAGGAGTCTCGCAACTGCTAACTAATGCTTTATAACGGCACAAATGAAGAACCCAGCTACCCAACTCGGCGGCAAAACTGATGGAGGGACACAAGCACACAACTCGCTAGCTATATTGGAAAGAAACCCCGCCTCAGTCAGGTTTTCGCATGTTTCCAGTTTAATCAACAACCAGAGTGATAGTAAACACAAATGAGCGTAACTAAATCAAAACAAATTGAGGGAAATCGCTAGGATTGGGAAGTGTAATGACACAAGCAAGTAGGCACATAGGATGTTTAAGAAACAAGAAAAATCACCTGCTAATTACCCAATGCCACCATCTTCCAATTCTCCACCGACACATCAGAAAAAAAACAATTGGAAACCTACTCAACAATTGCAACAAGAGGCACACAAACCAAGTTTAATTAATAGATGAGAGCAGAAAAAACCTGGGTACTGAAGGAATTGTTTAATAGGATGCAAATACCAATACATGATGAGAATGAAAAACCAAGGTTATCGAAATCTTAATTGTTCCTTCACACCAGAATCCTATATATTGCAAGTAATCAATCCCATCAACACATACAAACAAAACTATACCAAACAAGGGAAAAAGATGGTGAACATAGTACTGGAAACTAGCAAAATATTCCTTAAAAAGGCCAAAAGACGCAAATGGCATTAGAAAGTATACAATAAAGGAGAAAGTATTAATCAACAGTGGTCACCTGTTGCCACTCCCCATCAACTGCTTCTTTCCACAAAGTGACATTGTTGTCACCAGAAGCCACAGCCAACAAGTTTCCTGTCAAAGACCATGATGCCCTCCAAACTGGAGTCTTGAAGTCCTTCAGGACTTTACCTTCCCATTGATCACCTTCTTTGGCCACAGTCCATATAACCACTGTCCCATCTTGTGAAGCACTTGCCATAGTAGTCTTTGGAAGGCCCAGGTTGGGAGCCCAAGCCACATCCCTAACCCAATCAGTGTGCATTTGCAAGGCAGGGAAGCAGTCCATCTTCCAATTCCCATTATATAGCTTCCAAACCTTCACAGTATTATCACAGCCACCAGAAGCCAGCTTCTGAACAGAATCCAGCATGCCAGATCCAACGAGAGCACCAGGAGCCGTAGATGGGGCCCAAGAAACCGAGGTCACTCCAAGAGGGTGGGCTTGGTCTATCCTGGTGGTGTCCCAACCACCATCGGATCTGGCAGTGAAAACTGAGATATTCCCGTCGGAAGATCCACAAGCTAAGCAGAGACCAAGTTCATGAGGCGCCCAAGCAATTGAATTGACGGATGATTTATGTTCGGTGAACACATGAGCCTGTGTCCATTCATTTGGGTTACCTTCCTTCCAAATAATTACCCTACCATCGTAGGAACAGGAAGCAAGGATTGATCCAAACTTGGGATGTGCCCAAGCAACCTGCCAAACAGGGCCTTGATGTCCAGTTAAAGTTGTGAGGTGCTGTGATGTCGAGTTGTTGCTTACGCCAATTATTTTTATAGTGGTATCAGATGATGCGCTTGCTAAACGCTTTCCATAGTAATCCATGGACACATCGTGAACTGTGTCATTGTGACCGCTTTCAATCTTCTGGGCAGGCATCTTTCCTAGATCTTTATAGCCCCTCCTAACCTTTAATTCCTAGTTCTGCCCTCCTTATCTGGTACCTCCCAAACTACAATTGGCAATCAGAGTCAAATGCACAATTAAACAATGGCCAGTAATATTGAAAACAAAAACTAGGAACTTGTGAACATATCCTTACAAACCCAAGTGGTTCTAGTGAATCAACTTTCATATCAAGAAAATGCTCTCTTCATGGTTTGCTCCAGTGATGAAGGGTTTGGAAGGCACATTCATCAACATTGTACACCTTTATTAGTTCATTTCAAACAGCGAAATTTAGCAATCCCAAGCTCTCACCAAGGTATTCTCCACTTTGGCATTTTTCAAGCGTAAGAACCAAATGGAATAAAACAATACTACTAGAGTTTTGGCAAGACAAAAATGTGGAATGGTTTATCATAATGCTCCTATATATATATGCTTTACATAGTCAAATTAAAAAGTACTAGTATTCCCTCTTATCTTATGTTTACCAGTTAACAAGAAGTGCATTCATGATTTTATCCATCGAAGCCTACCTCTATCACAAGGCAGTTTAAGGAGGCATACAACGTCTCATTTTCCTTTTACCGTACAAGAACAATTTGCGTTCCATACAACATAGGGAGAGACCATGGGTTGAACCATGTGACACAGACAACTTATCTTGGACATGTAACAAGTTCCCCTTGGCTTGACAATATGTAAGTTTATTTTCTAACTCATCCTAGGTTAGAGACTATGAGTGGTTGTATCATGGGATGAATCCGATATGCCTTCATCACGATAAGTATGACATGTTTTGAGTGGAGTTCCTAGGTCTTACTCCTAACCCATGTGTCTGGAGGCGTCTACGGGGGCTTCTAAGAGTGTCTGCATGTGGGGTTGCAGATGCACAGCCAATCTGGGAATATATTTGCTCGAGCAGAGATCTTTTAGACAAGCAAAGGTATGCTGCTAACCAGCATCTACACCAAGACATATCCATCAGGCAAATCGCACCATGTGAGCTCGCATTTCCCATGACGCATTCGAGGAGGAATGACAGCATGAGGGCCTGTAACTATCCACACAGCACCTCATGAGGATTATGGTGATAAACATCCACGACGGAGATGATAGGGATGGTCAACACGATGACCAGATATCCAACACCTTAGAAAGAAGTAACTTGCATGAAAAAAAGTGTAAATATCCAAAGTTTCCCTACAGTGTTACACATAACCTTCTAGGCTTATCCACACGGTACAAAGGCAATTCACTTGAACAGAAGCTTCAAACTTTATTAAGCAGAAATTAATTTCCTAGCATTAGTAGTTGGGTTAACACAAAGAAATGTTAATAATTTGCCAACCCTAAGGGATTTGGTCAAGTGGGTATGAGAAAGGACTTGCCGTGAGTATGAATCACATGAAGACCAAACATTCCAAACCTTGGGCCACTTAAGGTTTACCCGGTCGTTAACTTCAAGGCCCTAGGCCTTGGAATCAGTCAAAGGCGCGCAAGCTGGCCTAGACATCCGGTTATAAAAAAAAATGTTAAATGATTTTCCTCAAGACCATTCAAATTCAATTCCAATTCTCCAAAATTACAAACACAACTAGGCCTTAGAAATATCAACATGCTATGCTTTCCATAAAAATGCAATACTACAAGACCCGACTCAAATGCGCGAATTCTTATCCCCTTTAGTCTAACGAACCCATATCAAGTCATTCGGTTCCAAAATTGGTCCGATTAAGGCCTCCAGAAATTCCACAGTGCACATGCTTACACAACATATCTAAATTTTTCGCTCTAGACCCAAAAAACTTCACAGAAAACAAATTGACTCAAACCCAAATATTAGTGATTAACGAAGTCAAAAATTTAACCGATTTACCTGGGAGAGAGGGAGCACTTTCGCGAATCGGATCCGAGACGAACTCCAAAGAAAAGAGCTTTGTTGTGTAACGTAACCTCTCGTAAGCCCCGAAATAAGGTTTTGCCACTTCTTTCCGCCCTGGGCTTTACAAGCCCTCATTACAGCCAAAACGGGCTGTTTGGACGGAGGCTTATAAGCCCGATCAAATGGGTCAACTGAGGACTTAGAGCCATATTAAGAAAGGCCAGCCCAAAAAATAGGTGGCTTTGTTCGTTTGGTAGTTTTGAGTAGACCTGTGTAACAGGTCGTGTCGGGTCGTGTTCGTGTCATATCAATCGGGTTAGTGTCACAAACCACACAACCCGAACCCGACCCATTTAGACATTTTAAGAAAGGCTAGCCCAAAAAATAGGTGGCTTTGTTCTTTTAGGGAAAATGATCTTTTGGGAAAAATAACGGTCAATAATGTGTTTTGATAATTAACATTTGCTAAGGATATTTTCGGCATTAACAAATATTCTTAGCATGCCTTTGACGGGTATTAATTATCAAAACATGTCTTAGGCCGTCATTTCCCTTAATCACGAACCTAATAAAGGAAGCCCAAGAGTCAAGAGCCCCACTGTAGGTACCGATGGCGGCGACGGGCACATTCGGATTAAACTGATTTGTCATGGGCTCACTTGATTTTGTTTTTCAAAATTATTAAACAGATTGAATCATCCATATGAGATTTGGAGTGGACCCCAAGTGTCAATCAATACCCTCCCCGTCGATACCTCAGTATTTTCGAAGAGTTATTTGGTATTGTTGAAGCAATGCTCCTGGAGCATAGAGCTCTCATTATCACACACTTTATGTTATCAACTTGAAAATAAATTAGACTCATCATTGACCACTTTCTCCGTTGTGTCGTGTTGAAATTGAAAGAGTATGATCAAGTAACTTTTTGTTGGCAGTATTGCCTATGCTCAATAATATTTTTTTTTGTCAATAGGCAACAACTTTTATTGAATCATAACGGCAAATAAACATCTAACGACGCTTCGATCTTTATCAACCCAATCAGGAAAATCCCTTGACCAAGTAGTAGTAGAAGGCAAAGATAGGGCCTACTCAAAAAACAAGAAAAAGAAAAAGTTAAGGCGTTAGCTACACTAGTACAATTACGTTGAACGAAATTAAAAGTAATAAAATGAAAATAAGTGGCCAACTTTAAAGCATAATCATTGATGATGCCAAAGAAACTCTACAAATTGCTCCATTTTTAAAAGGAGAAAAAGTCTTTTACGGCGCTCAATTGCACGTGTTCAAAAATGTTTTGGATAGTCTGGATCTTAGAAAAATTATTCGCTAGAAGATTTTTTTTTAAAAATTGGATAATTGATTGCCGATACGGACGATTGAGATTGCACGGAACCGTAAATAAATTATTCACGACAAGTTTCTCTCTTTTAAAAGATAAGCTACTTTAAACTTTAAAGCGATTAAAGATCAGATAGAGAATTCTCAAATCAAATCTGTTTTAATTGAAGACCACTTTAATTTATTGGTCAGAATTCTTTTTTGGTAAAGTACATGCAACAATATTGGATCTTCAATAACGATGTTTTCTGATCAATTAATCGGCTAATCTCTAATTTCAGACGAAAACATGTTCAGATATGGAAACGGCTTTTCCGCAGTTTGCCGGTTCAGTTGGGTCTTTTCCGACTACTTGCACGATCTAATTTAATAATCGGTTCGGTTCGGCCTGTATAGTACATCTCATAAAAAAACATATATGTGATTTAAAATCATGTTAATGGGAGAACCAGTAGTATGTGAATGGGGTAAAAACAAAAAACAAAATGTATGTTCTGAACACACTGGATTAGAACCACCAAAATTCAGTTTCAATTTTTTTTTTTTTTTTTTGTTTTTAAATTTCTTCTACATATTGATTGGTATCCAATTAACATGATTTATCTCTATCTTCCTCCCTCTCAACCTTAGCTACCACAACTTCTTGATCTTCTCCCTTCCCCTCCTCCCCGTGGGTTTCATGCCCGTATGCGGCGGCGGGAGGGGGAGGCCATGGTACTACCGACTCATTTTATTTATTATTATTTTTTCCTTCTGACTCTCTAGATCTACGACTTGTCGTCTGATCTGTGAGAGTTTTGTCTCTTGTTCTATGAGAGTTTTGTCTCTCATTCAATGAGAGTTATTAGTTTCGTCTTTGGACAAATTTTGTCTACAGATCTAGTTCTCTCAATCGAGGTTGTTTCACAACGATATCTGTGCTTCAGCGTTCTTTCCCTATACGATGACTTTGGCGAGGCAACCCGTGGCGGCTTGCAGATCTGTAGTTCTTTGGAGTTCATTGGTGCGTTCATACTTGGGTGGAGTGCATCTGATCGTCTAGGTATTTGGTGTCTTTTGTCTTTAACTTTGCACTCTTTCTCGTTTGAGATTCCTAATTAGATGTTAGGCAGTTTGAAAGTGTCACTATTGCGTCAGGCCATGTCTGGGTTAGGATGAAAGATATTGAGTGTCTTATGATTTTCTTGTTTTCTATTTGTTAGACGATTAGTTTGGCTTTGTCGAAATTCTTTGTAATGATCTCCGTTTTGTAAGTGCCGTTAGGCGTTTTATCAATACAATCTTCTCACTTTTCGACAAAAAAAAAAATTAACATGATTTCAAATTGCGCTTATGCATTTCGACGTGATCTACGTTATGGATGGAACCGATAATTGAATTAAGTCTAACAAGCAGTCGAAAACACCCAACTGCACATGGTTCAGTTTCTCGACAATCTGCCAAGAAGCCGTATCCTTCCGATATCTCACATTAGAACACTGTAAACAAATATATATATTTTTTTTAACATATCCGGACTAATTATTGAGGTCGCCATTTCCACTAACATTTTTGCACTACAACTTATTAATTTTTGTGGAGTTGTTCATAATAAACTAAATATTTTTGTTAAGAATTAAGTTGTTTCCACTGAACTAAACATCCAACACATTTTCTACTACTAACCCAACATACATTTTAATTTCTACAATTTTTAGTTTAAAGAAAATAACTTAACTACAAATAGCTACTAAAAGTTGTCCACATCATCTACCTTACCGAAAACGTCCCTTGAGATACCAGTTCCAGAGTCTCCCAACAAGAGACTCCGAACACAATAAGGAGTTAACAAACGAATATGGAGCAGGAAATTACGGGCCGCCCCTAATTTTGGGGGCTTGTCCAGGGATGGCAACGGGGAGGGTCGGGGGTGGATACCACTATCCCCGTCTCCGATCCTCGAATCCAAACTCATCCCCATCCCCGCCCCAATCCCCATTGGGGATTTATTTTACCCCCCATCCCCGTCCCAAACGGGGAACGGGGATCCCCACGGGGATTCAGAGATCCAAATATTCCAAAACTTTTTAAACAAATAGTCATCAGCCATTAAAAAATACAAACCTTGAAACTAAATTCCAAAAAAGAAAAAAAAAATCTAGGCTGTCATTACAATTTACAAACAAAATGCCAAGGAAAACAGTCATAGGTGCTACCATAGTGCCATTACAAACCAAATCAAAATGAAAACAGTCCGCAGATAACTAAGGAAAACAGCCACAGTTGCTGCCATAGTGCATTACAAACCAAATTGAAATAAAAATAGTTTCAAACAAACAAGAGCAGTAGCTAGAGCATTGAGAACTCTAAAAAACGGAGCACAAACAGTCGATTCCCAGCATATGCAGTTACCAAACTTGAAACTTGAAGTGCCTAGACAGTAGGTTAGTGGGGTCAGGGGTGGGGATCGGGAACCCTAAGTTAATAAGTTATGTATATATAAATATAATATAATTATTATATATAGGAGGCGGGGATCGGGGCGGGGATAGACTTATACCCATCCCCTACCCGTTCCCCATTTTTTTTAAAAAATTATCCCCATCTCCTACCCGATCCCCGAAAAATCTCCGAATCCCCAACCCATTTAGGGCGGGGGATGGGGCGGGGCGGTCGGGATTGCCATCCCTAGGCTTGTCTTGTTCCAATCTTTTTTTTCTTACCATTTTTTTTATAGGCCTTCCATCTATATTATAAAACAGAAGGATGTGGGGACAAGTTGTTAGAATGGTTGAGATTGAATTAATCCAATGGATGGGGTGAGATTTCCCTTTTATTAAATTATCCAGCCACTTTCATTCAATTACAAAATTGCCACCGATCAAAATTACACCCACTTTCAAATTTGAAACCCTATTGTAGAGGCATTCTCTCTCTCTCTCTCTCTCTCTCTCTCTCTCTCTCTCATTGGTGTCACCAGCGAAATCCACTGGCGTCGGTCCCAAGTCTGGGCTAAAAGTTGCATTTTGAAGGTAATTTTGGTAAACTAGACCTTCGAACCAGTTTTTGATTCTATCGTGCGCGCGCTCTCTCTCTCTCTCTCTCGACACTCTCATTGGTGTCACTGGCGAAATCCACTAGCGTCGGTTCCAAGTCTGGGCTAAAAGTTGCGTTTTAAAAGTAATTTGGGGAAACCAGACCTTCGAACCAGTTTTTGATTTTATCGTGCATACCCAGTTGAACCATTTACTTTACTACCTCACCCCTTTTCCCCTTTATATTTTACCAGGTATTGCTTTCTTTCTTTTTATTTGTTGGGTGTCTTGATGGTGATTCTAAAATCCAAAATCCAAATCGACCCATTAGATGTTTTCACCCTTTACAGTATGTAGACTTTTATTTGTGGTAGTTGTAATTTTGTTATTGAAATTGCCTATTTAAAACGTAAAAAAAAGAGAGAGGATATGACGGAGCTTTTCTATGATGATGCAAAGAGGTAGGAGGCGGGACTCCGTGCCAAAAACCCCAGTGACTCTGTGCGGCGGGATTTTGTGCGGAGGGTTTTTTTTAATGTTTTTGCTATGCATATTCATTAGAAGCTAACTTATTCATTAGATTGCAGAGTGGATGGATTTGTTTGCTTTCACTTCTTCATCTTTTTGTATTAGGTTCTTTATGTATTTAAGAAAATTTTCACAATCTCCTGTGCACTTTCTCAATTGTTAGGCTTTGTGACGTTCCAGTGAAAACTCTTTTATCCTAACTATCGTTTTGTGTACCAGTTTAATTTTCAACAATTTTAGCCACTGTCAAGATTCAAAGGGTAATTTCAATTCCAACAGAGATGGATAGTGCCGTAGGCACGGGTAAACACTAGTGCATAGATAACATATTAAGTATGCGGTTGATATTGACACATACTGATGTGGACATACTATGCTAGTTTTTATAAGTATATTTCAAACTTTAAAGTTCAATATATATATATATATATATATATATATATATATATGGGCCTTCTAATAAGGATGGCCTTATTTTTGTTAAATACGGATGTCGCTGATAGCCGTTGGTTCATGAGGTCATAAATGGTCTATGACCATTAGCAGATCCGGACCATTGAAGTCATGATCCAATGACTGAGATCAAGGGTCTATATTTTGGCTGTCTAAGGTCGACCGTAGTAGAAGCTGAGAGAGTCCCCTTCCTATGAGGGTGTCCTCATTTTAAATAAAATGCGGACGTCCCATTTTCTCCCCTTTCTCGTTCAAATTTTGATGATTGGAGCCGCTCAATGTATTCAGAACGTGATTTTATGGGTACCTTCAAGAAATGAGCAAAAAAAAATGACCGGGAAGAGGTTGATTTGAGCAATTTTTATTTGAACCGTTCGATAAAATACAAACAAAAACTGCTCGGATCAAACCCTTTCCAGTCTTTTTTTTTGGCTGATTTTTCTCCGGTACCCTTAAAATCATGTTTTGAACATATTGAGCAGCTCGGATCATCGCAAATTGATCGGGAAAAGGATATCTTTAACTTTAATAAGTTAAGGGCGCCCTTATTGAAAGTTTTGTGTATATATATTTCTTTTTTTCTTTTTGTAAAATTTATATTTTTAGAATCTACTCAATAAGATCTATCAAACAAGAATTATAATTAAAAATGAAATTACGTGTAAAAAAATATATTTGAGGGTATGTATTGTGTATTTTTGGGTGTGAATTATTTGTTATAGATGAGATGAGATAATAGAGGGTGTGAAAGATTATTTAGGGGTGGGAATTGTGTACAATAGAAGTGCAAGAGGGTGTGCATTCTTCATTAAGGGGAATTAAAAAAAAATTATGTGTACACAATTTCATGTTCAAAATAGATTTTGTTTGAAAGATCTCATCGAGTATGTTTCAGATTTTTTTTTTTTGCAAAATTGAATATGCACAATAAAAGTTATTATTGTTTAAAATTTTAGCTATATATATATATATGTATGGACAATTATATGTACGCGTAAACATGTAACAATTTAGACAGAGAAAGAAAAAGTTATGATTAGAAAATATTATTTGGTGGTTTTCAAACAATGCTCCGCCACTCATCAAATGCCAAATGTCAATTTATTTATCAAATCACTAGTAAAAAGTAATGAGTCTGTAATATTAATTAGCCAATTTTACATGAGTTGAAACACTACAATAGAATATTCCTTTCGCATTGGATAATTTGTCTTAATGCTAAACTCAACGTACGTGGGTGCTGAGAAAAAAGGGGTTTGATTAGAATCTAGACAGGTACACGGAAACAAAATGGGGCCGGCTAGTGATTAGAATCCCAATATGGAGGACCTAGTCATGAATCCATACTATGTTGCGTTTGATGATTTGGCGAGGACTCTTTCCTTGCATCGTGTCAACTCAACTTCTGCGCCCCTGTGTGACCTACATGACTAATATATTTTGCAGTTTGTCTGTTTTTGGTAGATATTTATTATTAAAATATATCATGAGCCGTCATTTTTTCTTGATCACGAACCTAATGAAGGAAGTCCAAGAGTCATGAGCCCCACTATAGGTACCAACGGAGGCGATGGGTACACTCGGATTAAACTGATTTGTCGCAGGCTCACTTAATTTTTTTTTCAAAATTATTAAACAGATTGAATCATCCATGTGGAATTCGAAATAGATTCCACGTGCCAATCAGTACCCTCCTTGTCGATAACTCAGTATTTGGTATTGTTGGGGCAATGCTCCTGGAACATAGAGCTCTCATTATTGCATATTTTATGTTATCAACTTGAAAATCAATTACACTCATCATTGACCACTTTCTCCGTCGTGTCGTGTTGAAATTGAAGAAGTATGATCAAGTGACTTTTTGTTGGCAGTATTGCCTATGCTCAATGATTTTTATTTTTTTTTTGACAATCGGCAACAACTTTTATTGAATCATAACGGCAAATAAACATCTAAAGACGTTTTTCTATCAACTCAGTCAGAAAAATCCCTTGACCAAGTAGTAGTAGAAGGCAAAGATAGGGCCTACTTAAAAAAGAGAGGAGAAGTTACGGTGTTAGCTACACTAGTACAATTAGAGTCCGTTCCAGAATCAATAATAAGTAGCTATTTTTTAAGAAAATAATTTCAAACTCAAAAATAATATATTTACGCAAATAATTTTCTTACCAATATGGATCTTATTTGATAAATCTTATTAAGATATTTTGAACGATGCAAAAAAATCAAAAAATCAATTTTCATTTACATTATTTTTTAGTTTGAAAATGTGAAATAAGTACTTATTTTTTAGGAAGGTGTTCTGGAACGGGGCCTTGTGTGGAACGAAATTAAAAGTAATAAAATGAAAATAAGTGGCCAACTTTAAGGCATAATCATTGATGATGCCAAAGAAATTCTACAAATTACTCCATTTTTAAAAGGAGAAAAACTCTTTTCACGTCCAAAAGTGTTTTGGATAATCTGGATTTTAGAAAAATTATTCACGGAAAGAGTTTGTTTAAAAATCGGACCATTAATTGTAGAAATGGTTGATTGAGATTACGCAAAACCGTGAATAACTTATTCACGGCAAGTTTCTTCTCTTTTAAAAGATAAGCTACTTTAAAGTGATTAAAGATCAGATCGAGAATTCTCAAATCAAATCTGTTTTAATCGAAGACCACTTTATGGGTCAGAATTCTTTTTTGGTAAAGTAGATGCAACAATATTGGATCTTCAATAACGATGTTTTCTGATCAATTAATCGGCTAATATCTAATTTCAGACGAAAACATGTTCAGATATGGAAACGGCTTTTCCGCAGTTTGCCGAGAACTGCATGGGGTTCTTTTCCGACCACTTGCCAGATCGAATTTAATAATCGGTCCGTATCGTACATCTCATCAAAAAACATAAATGTGATTTAAAATAATGTTAATGGGAGAACCGGTAGCATGTGAACGGGGTAAAAACAAAAATACAAAATGACGTTCTGAACACATTGAATTAGAACCACCAAAATTCAGTTTCAATTTGTTTTTAATTTCATTTACATATTACTAATTGGTATCCAATTAAAATAATTTCAAATCGCGCTTATGCATTTCGACGAGATCTACGTTATGGACGGAACTGATAATTGAATTAAGTCTAACAAGCAGTCGAAAACACCCAACTGCACTTGGTTCAGTTTCTCGACAATCGGCCAAGAAGCCGTATCCTTCCGATATCTCACATTACAACACTGCAAATAGTTTGTTTTTTTTTTAAATAATATATCCGGAACAATTTGCGTGTACCCCGACTAATTATTCAGGCCCCATTTCCACTAACATTTTTTGCACTACAACTTATTAGCTTTTGTGAAGTTGTTCATACTAAACTAATTTTTTTTTTTTTTGTCAAAAATTAAGTTGTATCTACCAAACTAAAATATTCAACATATTTTCTTCTACTAACTTAACGCACAAATATATTAGTGGAAACAACTTAACTTTGTATCAACACATTTTCTTCTACTAATTAACCCCACACATTTTCTTCTACTAACCCACATACAAAGTTAAGTTGTTTCCACTAATATATTTGTGTGTTAAGTTAGTAGAAGAAAATATGTTGGATATTTTAATTTGGTGAAAACAACGTCTTAGCTACAAATAACTACTAAAAGCTGCCCACAAGTTTTACCTTACCGAAAACGTCCCTTGAGATTAGAAAATATTATTTGGTGGTTTCTAAACAATGCTCCACCAGTCATCAAATGACAAATATCAATTTATTTATCAAATCACTAGTATAAAGTAATGGATCCGTAATATTAACCAATGTTACATGAGTTGGGACACTACAAGTCTACAATATAATATTAATTTCTTCCACATGCATTGGATGATTTATCGTAATGCTAAACTCAACGTGCGTGGATGCTGAGAAAAAAAAGGGCTTGTGCGGATAATATTTCATAATGGGTGAATCTAGATAGGTACACGGAGACAAAATGGTGCTGGCTAGTGATCAGAATCCCAATATGGAGGACCTAGTCATGAATCCATACTTTGTTGCGTTTGATGATTTGACGAGGACTCTTTCCTTGCATCGTGACAACTCAATTTCTGCCTATGCCATTGTCACCTACATGGCTAACATATTTTGCTATTCAAACAGCAAGGCCAATTACACGGATCCTTTTTCCCAAGTTCAAACAAAAAAAAAAAGGCACGGCCCAAATTGCCTTCTGATCACAGGGCCCAGTCAATGAACGAAAAATCGTCTGATATGTGTGAGTTTCATAAAATAATAATGAGAGTTCTACGGGCATGACAACGCTGAATACATTAATACACACATATATATGTGCACGTTTGTATGTGTATATACTATATGTAGCCTCATTCATAGTAAAAAGCCATGTAATTCACTCCATGAAATATCCATAGTCGGGGAGTTTGCTACACATACACTCACATACTTGTTTGGATTCTATACAAATTTGTGTATGACCACAGAAGTATGTGAGTGCTTCGAGCAAACTCCGGGAGCATTGATTGATCTCTCACTTATAGTTGTAATTTCGTTAAGCCCAAAGGGTTGGCTTAGTTTTTTTTCGAAAAAATGGTTGACATAGTAGTCAAGACTTGAGACTTAGGAGTTTGGTCACTCTTAAAATCTTAGGTTTGAAACCTCTTATGTGCTATCAACTTGTTTGGGGG
>BPLS01028392.1:0-14875 GCA_019656275.1 Rhododendron kiyosumense | reverse complement strand
GAACCCACGTGATCTCCTCCAGCCACCCTCCATCGTGCTCTCTCATCTCCGACATGCTCTCCACCCTCTGTTGTCACTCACAATAAGCACCCCCCCCCCTCTCTCTCTCTCTCTCTCTCTCTCTCTCTCTCTCTCTCTCTCCATCTTCCTTGTCTCATGTATGAGTGTGTATATACATATATATGTATGTGTATACTAAGGTTCGGCTCAACAGGTAATTTTCAATATGCAACTTGTCTTAATGCTATAGTGAAGGTAGAGAATTTTACTTATTTTACTGTTGCTTAGTTGTTATGACATTTAAATTTATGAAATTTTCATGCTATTTGTTCATATATTTCTGTTCTTGTTCTGATCACCATATGTGAAATCAACTTAAACTGCGGTTACATATGGGGGCCTGTCCTCCATTTCCTAGGAGTGGTATATTTCGCCACTCATTTATAAGAACGGTTTTAAATTTTTCATGTGTGCTGCCCGCCTGTGCAAAGAGCGTAAATCATCATATATTTACATTAATCTAGGCTGAGCGAGGACTTCCTAAATGAGCCCTGGCATATGATAACTTACTCTTTACCCAGAGTTACTATACGCTATTAACAACATACATACACCAATTTAGTTCCATTGAGGGGGTGTGGAAGATTGGGTGTAGATCTAACCTTTAGAATTTTCTGCACAAAGTGACTACTGACTACCCTCAAATTCCTAGATTTACTATATTCTCTAAAGTAGAACATATATATAAGTCGTTGATCAGATTACATAAATGAACAAATTGTAGCCAATATTGCTCGGAGGAGGCTTATAATTTCATCAGCCTGAGGAAAGCTTTATCGACTATTAAGAGTTATGTTAGCAATTACTTTTGCATTGTGGCTCAAAAGATAAGAATAGCTTTTCCACCTCGTCTACCAATCTTTTATGAATTCCCAACGCTTGTCAGATGAGATATCTATGGGTTGACCTATATCACCTCTCCAAAAATTGCATCAACATGTTTTAAATTCTTTACCACTACTTGCTGTAGCTGAAATATGTGAAGAATGATTTACCCTGAAAGTTTAGAGCTGCACTTGGTTGTAAAGTTTAATCTCGGTTATTTTGTATGCACAGTCATTTGCAAGATGTTGAGTCTTTTGAAAATATCACAATGTTTCTTATAAAAAAGGGAAAAGCTCAATAATCTTTGGAACTTAGGAACTTACGATACCATATGAAACCTTATAAACCATTAAGCTATAGTATGACAGTTTGCATAGCTCTTACACACATCACAGTTGAATAATATTTCTGAATACCATTTCTAGCGTTTTACACCAAATGGAATACCGTTGATGAGTTGATAATTTAACTCTATTTGTTTTAGGTACCCAAGGGAAAATATGGTTCTTCAGGAGGTGCCCATTGACGGGAGTTTGTTAACTTTTCAGCAAAGCCATCGCTCTCATTCTATATGGGCAAATAATGTAAGTACAAATTTTAAGTATTTGTCAACACTCTTTATATGATTCAGATTAAAAAATGTAAACATAAGTTGACTTATTTTTGCAGGGAGAGCCTCCAGTTGATTCAAAACTCTTAAAGTACGACGAACTAAAGCTAGACTGAAGAAGTTACCTCCCCCCCCCCCCCCGGCGCAACCAGTTTTACAATTGATTAGGCAAGCTGGTTTTGGTGGTTTTCTAGATCTACCATTTATCTCTTTTGACCTTGGCCTGATGACAGCTTTACTAGAACTTTGGCGGCTGGAGACCCACTTGTTCTACTTGTGCACGGGCGAATGGACTGTGACTTTACAGGATGTGGAGGTTTTGGTTGGGCTACCTATTGATGGTGAACCTATAATCAAGACAACCAATGAAGACTAGGGTCCATTGTGTCGACGGTTGTTGGGGATTGTGCCAGAACCTAACATTGATAGAAAAGGGGGTGAGGTAACGATGACGTGGTTACGGCAACATTTTCAAGGGCATTTGGCGGAAGGGAATACGGACAAAAATTTTCAGCAACAAGCCTGAGGTTATATTCTCCAGTTGATAGGTGGAGTGTTGTTGCCTGACCACTCAGGGTCCCAAGTCCATCTAGCTTACTTAACCCTCCTTGAAGACTTGACGATTGTGCGGAGTTGGGGCAGCGCTTGCCTCTCAAATCTTTACCACTATCTATGCCACGATTGTTAGATTGGTAATGAAAATATGGGTGGGGCATTCATTCTCCCACAGCTATGGGCTTGGGAGCGGTTTCCTTTTGTTGCTCCTGGACGTTTGGTTACGCGTCAACGTCCACCATGTTCTCCTTTTGGTGCACGGTATGGTTCCATTAATTGTAATTTGTATTTACCAATTTTAGATTAGCCTGTTGCATGTTTTAATTTTTTTTATATATAATACTTATGTTTAGGTGGGATGATCGTTTTTGCTCTCCGGATTTGGCAGCCCATGTTGTTGGATATTATAAAAATTATTTTGACATGCAAAGGCCGGATGAGGTATGTGTTTCATAAAAATTATTATTTGAATACCAAATCAACTAATCTTTGCACAATAATATTCATTTGGTCATACGGTTTGTATTTCATTTGTGTAGGTGATTTGGAGACCGTACAGCGAGGAGTTGATTGCTAGTCTTCCTCCAAATTGTCATGCTGGAAGGGCAATTTGTATGGCGAAGGTCCCATTGCTGAATTTTCCAATAGTGCAAATGCACATGTCAGATAGGGTGATGCGACAATTTGGGCGCCGACAGACAATCTCGTTCATTGTAATTGTAGGTAGCCATTGCATGGAAAGGACTGGAAGGCTAGGCAAAAGGATTACCGTTAGGACCACCGTGCTGAGTTGGAGATGTGGAATAATAGGTTGGACCATATTGTTCCTGCTGGAGAGGCGGACCCTCATGAATATGCATTCCCTACTGATGATCCTTATATCAGTTGGTACGAGAGAATCACAATACAATATATTAGTCGACTAGGTGGAGGCGCGGACAAGGCGGTATGAAATTTGGCTATTTATTTATTGTCATTTATCGTAATTCAATTGTGTTCTTATGATTTGTATGATGTTATTGTTAAATATGCAGATGAGATTGTTTGAGAGGCTAAGGACTGTGCAAACAATGGAGGATATTGGCTTAGATGAGCTTCGATCTATTGGAGAGGAAGGAGTTGGAGCGACAGCATATTTGGAGAAGTGGTTGCGCAAGAGATCCCCAATGGAGCCTAACCAGCCTCAAGCAGAAGGCGTGAATGTGGCGGAAGAGGTTGACCCCTTACACGAGCTTGCAATAGAGATGGAAAATGCTACAGCGCAAGAGCCGGTGGACCCATTCATGCACAATGATTCCATACCGGATACAGTGGACCCTAGGACTACTTCTGCGCCGCAAGATACAGATAGGGGTTTTGTGTCTTCCTCCTTTATGGCACATTTAGGAGGTGTGCCAAGCTACCCATTCACGCATATGTTTCAAAGTACTTCTCCACTGTCGATTCACACTGATATGCCTTTCGACTCTCAAGACTGGTTTGATTACCTTTTGCAAAACGTAGGAGGTCTGGAAACAACTTAGTAGGCCAGTGTTAAAGAGGAAGGAGACATTGGACGGGGATGATAGTGGCAGTTCAAATGCACCTCAGTTGGGAGATGACTTAATGGGTATGGGTGGTCACCCCACGGTGGAGGGGGATGCAGAGGTGCATGCAGAGCTCGATGTTCAGGGCGAGTAAGGTGAAGGAGATGGGGTTGTGACACAGGCGCATGTTGTGGAGCAGGAAGTTCAAGAGGAGCAAAATGGTACCCCACCGTTTGTGCCACGTAAGAGTCAGCGTCAACCACATCCTGTAGCGTGTGGTACGGGAAGTCACAAACTGTTGCATCATTTTAAGCGTAGGAAGGATAAGTAGTTTTTTTGTTACTCTGTGTTGTGATTTGTTGCTCTCCTACATTGTAATTTTGTAAAAATCGTACGTTCAGTTGGATTTTAGTATTATTTATGACGCGTAATTTTAACGTATTGGACACGCCACGTGGCATGTCCAATAATTTTTATTATTGTTTTATGGGGGACACAGCTGGGGACACGCCGACCCTAATAAGTAGTCGATGAAGTGTGTCGTGGTCACGTATTGGACACAGGGACACGCGAATATGGTGGGGAATACATATGGGACACGTCACATGGCGTGTCCAATAATTTTTATTATTGTTTTATGGGGGACACGGTTGGGGACACGCCGACCCTAATAAGTAGCCAATGAAGGGCGCCGTGTCCACGTATTGGACACAGGGACACGCGGATACGGTGGGGACTCGTAATGGACATGTCACGTGGCGTGTCCATAATTTTTATTATTGTTTTATGGGGGACACGGTTGGGGGCACGCCGACCCTAATAAGTAGCCAATGAAGGGCGCCGTGTTCACGTGTTGGACACGGGACACACAGGGTCACGCGGATATGATGGGGACACGTAATGGACACGCCACGTGGCATGTCCAATAATTTCTATTATTGTTTTATAGGGGGCATAGCTGAGGACACGCCGACTAATAAGTGGCTGATTCAAGGGCGCAAAACGGGCAAATGACATCGGATCAACACGCAGCTTGGCTCCTTAGGTTTGGCTAGTCCCCACGGACCTAAAGAGCCAAGCCGCGTGTTGATCCAACGTCGTTCGCCTGATTTGGTACGTTGAAACCCTAATAAGTAGCCGATTCAATGGCATGAAACGGGCAAACGACGTCGGATCGACGTGCAGCTTGGCTCCTTAGGTCCATGGGGACTAGCCAGACCAAAAGAACCAAGCCGCGCATCGATCCAACGTCGTTTGCCCGTTTTGGGCCCTTCAATCCCTAATAAGTAGCCGATTTTAAGGCGTCATGTCCACATATTGGATACGGGGACACACAGGGACACATATTGGACACGCCATGTGGTGTGTCCAATAAATTTTATTATTGTTTTCTGGGGGACACGACTGGGGACACGCCGACCCTAATAAGTAGCCGATGAAGGACGTCATGTCCACATATTGGACACGGAGACACGCGGACACGGTGGGGACACGTATTCGACACGCCACGTATTGGACACTAAACGATACTAAGCTTTTTTCAAAAAGAAGCAAGAAAGTTTCAGCGCCTTATAACTGTTTGTGTAAAGAAAAATTAGGTTTTGATGTTGACAAAAGGCATCGAAGACTAAATTCAGTTTTCAAGTGGGTATGCGTCTTCCTATTTACTTGTTTAAGACCAATTTAATTGTTTAATGTATTTTTTGAGAGGTAATTTAGAGTGAATTTTTTTGAAAAACTTAAAAGATTAAATGGGCCCGTAAATAACAATGTTTGACGTTGGTTGAGTGATTAAAACTTGAGTTCGACCCCATGAAATAATATTCATAGAAACTATCACATTTTTTGATCAAGTTACAACAAAAAAACACATTTTTTTATCAACCTATGTGGAGAGCCATTAAGTTGATGTTCTGTTAGTGGTAAAACTGTAATAGAAACTATCATACTAGCTTTTTCATGTACACTTTTATTGCTATCTTTATGTACTTATTCCTAAAATAGATCACATGCTAGCTTCATTTATTTCGGCAAGAGAAAATGGTTAATCATAGCAATGTACACTCTTGGCATGTGTTGGTCATTATTTTATGCTGGTGAGAGAATAGGCTTGATCTAGTGCTTACAGTGCAGAGGAAGAAGGGATAAAAGCATATCCTGTTGAACTAAGCCAATTTATTGATTTCTTCAAATGGAACAAACTCCAATTAGAGAGCTTTTTTGTTGGGACAAACCAATGTCAGTTCTATTGCAGCTTCAATGAAATGCATTTATTTAGCATTCAAAATAAGCATCAAGTATCGAGTATCTTATTGCTTCTTTAGACCGTAAGTCTAGAACGGTTCTCCTTTTGTATCGTCATGTTCTAAGAATTTCAGAGTTACACATAATACTCAATTTTTAAATCACACTTTACTTTCTCTATTGAGTTTGATTCTACGTGGCAAGAGATTTATGTAAAGTTCGAAGTGCTATAATTTTTAGGTAGCATCAATTGTGAACCATATGGCTATATGCTCGGAGATTTCAAAATGATTTTTCAATGGCAAGAATCTTGAATTAATTATTTTAATTTTCTGTGGACCATGAGGGGACCACAAACACTGTATATGACTTTTTTTTGGGTAAGTTAACATTTTATAACAAACCACAAGAAAGCATCTATCCCAGGGCCAAACCTTAGGAGAACACAAACAGCAAAACAACTAGATACACTCAAACTAGAAGCACAGCTCAACTCCTACTCCTATAAAGCAAAGAAGGAGTTACATCCCAATTCCTACATAAAGAAAAAATTTCACTGGAATAAGGAAATTTCCCCCAAGAGCACACTCTGTCTCTAACATGAGCCACTACAATGGAAAGAACATCATCAGAAGTGCAGGACTTTTGAGAGAAGATCCTAGCATTTCATTCCAACCAAATGTAATAGAGTGTAGCAGCCAAAGATAGCTTGCAAAGGGAGGATTGCAGACTTTTCCCCCGACAATGTTGACTGAACCAAACAATTTCGAAGTTCCAATCACCAGGTAGCCGAACAACCAAATTCCTTTTCAAAATGCTAGACCAAAAAAAAAAAGTTAATAGTGCTTTCGCATCCAGTGGTTGTATTAGACAATGACAGTGAGGAGTAGACACATAAATATAAAAGCAGCAACTTTAAAAACAATAACGTTGGGAATTGGAATTGATGAATGCTTCAAAGTCTGAATGCATACAACAACTGGCGGAAACATTAAGAAATTCTACTTAAGCAAAAGAAACGCAATACAACATATTCTATTCGTCATCGGAATAATCAGAAACTTCTGGGTCGGATGCATACTGTGGGTCCCTCTGAATCGCTCTAATGGACTCCTTGGGGTTGAATCCATCCCTTTTAGCTTCCCTCACTGCAGTTATTGTCATGCTTTGACGGATTAGCCATTTGCGATTGCAAATCGCAACAGAAATTACAGGAACTCTATCTTACCTTCACTCAGCATGACGCAGCGGAAATAACAAAGAGATTAGTTGCGTACTAATCAAACGAATGATAGGTACTCGTAGCCACGAGCAGTGCTTGAATCCTCAAGAGAAAAAGACAAAGTCTGAATATTATTGATAAAAGCTGCATAAACCCTAAGTTACAAACTTTTAAATAGGCAAAACCCTAGAAACCCTAAAAATAAACTTGGAAAATAAAAAGTCCCATAATTTGGGGCTTTTCCTAAAATTGAAAACGGGAAAGAAAAACAAGACTTTCCCAAAAAGAATCAACTTTAAAGGAATTACGGACTAAGAGTTATTAACGAATCAAATCTTTCCTAAAACGGCAAAATAACGCAATTGAAAGCCTAAACGAAGGAATTAGGCCGAAAAACACCGTTCATCATCAACCTTTAAGGTTGATGAGTATGGACCGGAGTGCGAAAATAAGTCAGCCCACCAAGTTTGGGCATATTCCGAGCTCGTCCGAATTTAACCAATTTGGGTAATCTGAAATTAAACATCGTTTGGACTTTCGGGGCTTGGCTCGGTCCAACTGATCATGGAATTGGGCCTCCACGTGTTCTACATCAGTCCCCTCTACTTCGAAAGAACTCGACCTCGAGTTCAACTCTGGATAAAGTGGCTCCTCAGCATGGTACTCAAACAGATCAGCAACATTGAAAACCTTAGAAATCTTCATAGTCTCAGGCAGATCAATCACATAAGCATTATCACCAATTTTTTTCACAACCTTGTACGGACCATACTTCCTCGGTTTCAACTTATTGTAGGTTCCTACAGGAAACCTCTCCTTTCTCAAAAAGACCATAACAAAATCACCCTCTTGAAACAATTTCGCACGCCTACGCTTATCAGCAGCCCGTTTGTACTTCGCATTCGTCTCAGCCAACTTCTGTTTCACCTGCTCCTGCACCTCTTGAGCCTGCTTAGCCATTGCTTCAGCTGCAACACTAACTCCAGGCCCCCGTGAAAACTGAACCAAATCTACCACATGCTTTGGAGGGGTCACATATACCAAAGAAAAAGGTGATTTTCCCGTGGCACTGTGAACTGCACTATTGAACGCAAACTCAACCTGCGGTAAAGCAAAATCCCACTGTTTCGGCTTGTCCCCACAAATACTGCGAATCAAATTTCCCAAACTTCGGTTAGTCACCTCAGTTTGGCGGGCCATCCGTTTGTGGACGTGCAGTGGAGCTCCTTTTCAACGACGTACCAAACATCTTCCACAAAGTCACCCAAAAATGGCTAAGAAACTTCACATCACGGTCAGAAGTAATGGACTGCGGCACCCCATGCAAACACACCACCTCACGGAAAAACAAACGAGCCACATGAGAAGCATCGGATGTTTTTCGACAAGCAATAAAATGCACCATCTTCAAAAATCTGTCCACTACCACAAACACAGAATCAACTCCTCGTTGAGTACGAGGCAAACCCAGCACAAAATCCATCGACAGGTCCTCCCAGATGCTATTAGGAACAGGCAAGGGCGTGTAAAGACCAGTGTTTTGGGATTGACCTTTAGACACCTAACAAGTATAGCACTTCCTCACAAAATTTCCAGCATCTCGCTTCAACTGAGGCCAATAATACCGTTCCTCCAAACTGGCCACAGTTTTATCCCTCCCTAAGTGACCACTTAATCCTCCACTATGTAAGTCTCGGATTAAGCTTTCCCTTAAGGAAGAATTCGGAATACACAAGCGATTGCCTCGAAACAAATACCCATCAGTAATATGGAAATAACTCATAGGCCGATTTTGCACACATACATTCCAAATCTCCTTAAAGTCATCATCCTCTGGGTACAACTCCTTCAGAAACTCAAAGCCCACAATCTTATGGGCCAAAGTCACCAATAGATCAGCTCGACGACTCAAAGCATCAGCCACAAGATTTGTTACCCCAGACTTATGCCGAATAGTAAAAGGAAATTTCTGCAAAAACATCGCCCAACGCACGTGCATACTATCCAGCTTCTTCTGACTATTGATAAATTTCAACGCCTGATGATCAGTATACAAAACAAACTCCCTTTCAATCAGAGAATGCTCCCAATGTTTGAGAGCGCGCACCACAGCATAGAATTCTTGATCATACGTACTCCACTTCTGCCTTGCTTCACTTAACTTCTCACTAAAGAACGCCACCGGTCTTTTTTCTTGGGACAGAACAGCCCCAATACCAATCCCACTTGCATCGCACTCAACTTCGAAAATCTTTTCAAAGCTGGGTAGTGCCAAAACCGGCGGGGTGCACAGCTTCTCCTTAATCACCACGAAGCTCTTCTCTGCTTTATCTCCCCATAAGAACTTTCCTTTCTTCAAACACTCGGTGATCGGTGCCACAATGGAACTGAAATTCCGAATAAAACGCCGATAGAAAGTGGCCAACCCATGGAAGCTTCGAACCTCAGTAACAGATTTCAGCGTCGGCCAGTCACGAATGGCTCGAACCTTATCTTCATCCACATGAATCCCATCAGAACTAACCACATAACCCAAGAACAATAAGCTGTTAGTCAAGAAACTGCACTTCTTGAGTTGAATGTACAACTTATTTTCTTGCAGCACCATCAGCACTTGGCGCACGTGCTCCACATGCTGCTCCTCGGACTTACTATAGATCAGTATGTCGTCGAAATAAACGACGACAAACTTTCCAGTAAAAGGCCGCAAAATCTGATTCATAATCCGCATAAAAGTGCTTGGCGCATTAGAAAGGCCGAATGGCATAACCAGCCACTTGTAAAGGCCATCCTTGGTTTTGAACGCTGTCTTCCACTCATCGCCCGGTCGGATACGAATCTGATGGTACCCACTTCGCAGATCGATTTTTGAAAACCACTTCGACCCATACAACATATCCAGCATATCATCCAAACGCGGAATAGGAAACCTGTACTTGATGGTAATCTTGTTAATAGCTCGACTATCTACATACATACGCCAACTACCATCCTTCTTTGGTGTTAACAAAGCTGGAACACCACAAGGACTCAGGCTCTCCCGGATATGCCCTTTCTGCAATAGCTCTTCCACCTTTTCTCTCAGGATCTCATTCTCTTTAGGACTCATACGATAATGTGGTAAATTAGGCAGACTTGCCCCAGGCACCAAATCAATCTGATACTGAATATCCCTCATAGGAGGGAGTTCATTAGGCACATCATCAGCAACCAACTCTTCAAACTCTTCCAGTAATGGTTGTATCTGTTTAGGCACTGAAATCACTGCCTCATTCACTCCATGCACAACCAACGATTTTACCACCATTGCATAAACCTATTCAGACTCTTTCAAACCTGCAATAAACTCAGCCTCGGAACTAGCAATGGTTAAAAATGAGGACCCCTCTACTTTAGAAGGCTTGACAGACACCTTATGATTGGTGGGTACCATAACAACCTTATGGGACTCCCAATTAAAACAGTAAGTATTGTCACGACCCTTATAAATAACGTCTACATCAAACTGCCAGGGCCTACCTAACAGCACATGACTAGCATCCATCTCAATAACATCACAAGTAATTTCAGCTCTATAAAATTTCCCAATTGAAAGAGGAAGTTTATAGATTTGAGTTACCTTCACCGTGGGGCCCTTTTTGATCCACCCAATGCTGTAAGGCGTGGGATGGGGTTCCGTGACAACTTCAGATACTCCACTAGTCTCTTTGCCACAAAATTCTCGCAACTTCCACTGTCCACAATTAAATCACAAACTTTCTGGTTGACTGAACAGCGTGACCGAAATATGCTATGACGTTGGCTAGAATCCTCTGATTTTGGCGCGAACAGCACCCGTTGAACCACACAATTGACCCGTTCTCCATCTTCCTCAGCATAATCCACACCATCAAGATCATTCTCAGAATCTTCTTCAACAGGCTCATTCTCTTCTACCTGGCCCACCTTCCTATCTGGGCATGCATTAGACAAGTGACCGGGTTTGTTACACCGAAAGCACTTGTCACCCCTCGGTTTGGCATAAGGGTTTGAATCCTTGGCCACGTTTCTGTTATTAGAGCTACCCACCTGGCTAGGTCCTCCAAACTTTGCTCCACCACTAGCAACACTCTTTGATTGAAACGCTGGAACCACTGGCTGCTTTTCCTTCCCCCTTTCAGAAGGAGGAACAAACGACTCCCCCGGACCTCAGCGGAACCCCGAATTGGTCGGTTTACGCTCAAACTGCTCGGCCTTCAAAGCTAGGTTGTATGCTTCCTCGACATCCCACACAACCTGCATCCCAATCCTCTCCTGAATTGAAGGTCTCAATCCATTCATATATCTGGCTATGCGCTGACCTTCGGTCTCATTCAGATTATTACGATCTGAAAGTCGACTAAATTCAGTCGTGTAGTCAAACACAGTCTTAGATCCCTGCGAACAATTTTGATATGACCGGAATAGATGTTGATCATAATCAGGCGGCAAGAATCTCTCCATCATCAGTTGCTTCATCCGGCGCCATGTCCTCACAGGCTCTTTTCCCTACCTGTACCGTTTCGTTTGTAACTGATCCCACCATACTGCAGCGCCGCTCTTCAACTTGTAGGCGACCAACTTCACCTGTTTGGTCTCAGAAACCTCCATCATATTAAGGAATCTCTCAACCTCAGAAAGCCAGTCAAGAAAGTCCTCAATATGCAGATTACCGTTGAACGTGGGAAGATCCACCTTCACTTTGTAATCATCAAACCACTGTTGTTGCCGTGCTGGACGGCGTCCTCCCTGTACCTCTTCTTCATCTTCAAGTTCAGAATCTTCGGTATCAGCACGATGACGAAGATGCCTTACAACCCGTCGATCACCGGGTGTGCCTCGGGCAAATCCTTGGGCGCGCTCCCGATCCTGGTTACGAGGTTGACGATGGGCAAATCCCACCGCACGTTCCTCCTCAACCCTGTTTGGCCTTCAGCGATTTTGTAGAGTCAACTCCTGCAGCATCTCACGGATCTCAGCGAACTGAGCGTGGGTATCCTGACATTGTTCCTCCACCACCCTCCTTAGGTCAGTAAGCCCACGACCAACGTCAATGGGTGTGTCTTCTTCTACGTTTGATGCCATCGAACCCGGCAAAGCCTTGCTCTGATACCACTTGACGCAGCGGAAATAACAAAGAGATTAGTTGCGTACTAATCAAACGAATGATAGGTACTCGTAGCCACGAGCAGTTCTTGAATCCTCAAGAGAAAAAGACAGAGTCTGAATATTATTGATAAAAGCTGCATAAACCCTAAGTTACAAACATTTAAATAGGCAAAACCCTAGAAACCCTAAAAATAAACTTGGAAAATAAAAAGTCCCATAATTTGGGGCTTTTCCTAAAATTGAAAACAGGAAAGAAAAACAAGACTTTCCCAAAAAGAATCAACTTTAAAGGAATTACGGACTAAGAGTTACTAACGAATCAAATCTTTCCTAAAACGGCAAAATAACACAATTGAAAGCCTAAACGAAGGAATTAGGCCGAAAAACACCGTTCAACATCAACCTTTAAGGTTGATGCGTATGGACCGGAGCGCGAAAATAAGTCAGCCCACCAAGTTTGGGCCTATTCCGAGCTCGTTCGAATTTAACCAATTTGGGTAATCTGAAATTAAACATCGTTTGGACTTTCGGGGCTTGGCTCGGTCCAACTGATCATGGAATTGGGCCTCCACGTATTCTACATCACAGCACTTTCCATAGCCATTTGCCATCAGGACATCAAGTCCACAAACACACTCTTGGATGATAAATTCATAGCAAAAGTCTCTGATTTTGGCATTTCAAGGTCAATTTCTGTTGATAAAACTCACTTGACCAAGCAATGCAGGGTACCTTCGGCTACTTGGGTTCGGAGTACTTCCGGTCAAGCCAATTCACAGAAAAGAGCGACGTTTACAGTTTTGGAGTGGTACTTATTGAGCTCCTTACTGGAAAAAGGCCGATTTTGTCAGCCAAGTCTGATGAAGGGGGAAGCCTAACAGTGCACTTCCTATTGACAATGAAGGAGAACCGACTGTTTGATATTCATGATGCTCAAGTTGTGAAAGGAGCAGGGAAAGAAGAGATTTTTGCGGTTGCGCATGTCGCGAAAATGTGCTTGTCCTTGAATGGAAGGAAAAGTCCAACAATGAAAGAGGTTGTAATGGAGTTGGATGCGATCAGAATGTCAGATGGGGCATCTGCTGCTTGTGAAGACGTTGAGTTCGCGGCAGATGATGACCTTACTGGACGGTCTGGACCTTGGGAGGCTGTTTCTACTTTAACAGGTTCATTCTATTCTACAGTATGAAGAATCCTCTTGGTTGGGAAGAATATTGGTGACTTCCCTTGTTGTACATCGAGTCTTCCATATGAGTAGTGTAACTAGTGTTGGTAATCATATATCTGCTTGGCATTGCAGGATCACTTCTTGATGAGGATTAAGTTATGTTTTGCGGTGTTTGTTATTATACTGTACTGTACGATCTGTACAAAATAATTGAAACCCTACTTAGAAGATAACAATATCTATCCAACACTTCGTAAAGCGTTCAACAGAATAAATGCTGCTTTAAATCTTTGTGGATGGTTGAATTCTTCCACTCTGAACCATTGTAGCTTTTGTAGCTTGTGATTCTTTCGTTTTCCTTACTATTGTTGTGACATGGAACCATCTTGTTATTGCAGAAACACTTGGAGGGAACCTTCATGCATATTTTGGAGAAACTATCTATTTTTCATGAACGAAGTTGTCTGCTCAGAGAATGTTCATGTTTTCTTCTCTTCAACAGGGCCTTTCCGAATAATGTATCGCAAGCAGTCCGTCCTCATTGGTCTGCATATTTAGGGAAAACGGGTCGCGATTAGCTGGACTTGGCGGATTTACCCCCTCTTGCTTTGTCAAGGAGGCATTCAATCTTCCTATAAGGAGACATGTTTAATTCATAAACATTCCTCCAACGCTTTGTCATGACAATAAACAGTCATACGGTATGACAAAGCTGATTCCCCTAACGCTTTGTCATGACAATAAACAGTCGTACCATTGGAAATCACTCAAGCGCACACAATATTTGAATCCACGAAATTAAGGAGTGAACTTATAGAAAAAAGTTGAATATGGGATATAATAAGATTTATAGACTGCTTTTTGGTGCTCTTAGCCCATGACATGTCTAGTAGTAATAACATAAAAAAAATGTCGATCAATGAAAATCTCTGTCCTGTACATAATTGTCCACAGACTCAAAGTCTAGTGGAGAAATTCTGAAATTTCTATAGAATTTCTCTGTTCTCATAGGCTTTATTGCATCCTAGAGTTTATTTGCAAGAAAGTATTGTGCTTGAAAAGCAATTTTTTTTTTTTTTAATATTCTTCTAACGCATTCCTTTCTTTTTCCTTTTCAATGTACCTACTAAATTTTTTTTAGGGGTGTTTTTGAAGCACCATAGGTATTCCTGGTTTTCTAGTTTGTCGTAATTTTGGTCTTGCATTATAGTTATCTTTTGTGTGTATTTGCATCGGTGTGTGAGAAAGATAAGCAAACATAGAAGTAGTCCCCATTATGTTCCATCCTTGCACTAACAAGAAACATTTCAAACTAGTGTTTTACATAGCAAAAGAAGATAAAATACATTCAACAACTAAATTTTATTTATAGTGACTGTGATACACAAAACAAATTAACAATCAAATCATCTTATATAAGATTACATGATGAACCATATGGTTTTTATTTACTTTTATTCACAAATCATACTAATTTACTCTGCCAAGGGTTCCCTAGTCACCCTTCTTCCACCATGCCGAGAAAGGAGGAATGCTTT
>BPLS01028389.1:558-22851 GCA_019656275.1 Rhododendron kiyosumense | reverse complement strand
TCTTTTTTTCTGATCACTCCAACTAATGTCCCTTTCTGGCAACATTTCTTGGTTACTTCGTAGCCAACTAAAAAAAAATTAGGTAAATTTAAAAATTAGAGATGCTTCAATTTGCAACCTCTTTATTTGACCCACAAAAAACCTACAAAAATAGGGTTTTAAGCAAGACGCCATGCCATACAAATGATTAGAGTATAGTTCCTCAATTGCAAACATAGGACTCTCCTTTTTCTTGGCCCCGCTAGGCGAGAATTAGATTAGTCTCTTAGAAATTAGTCGAGTAAGCTGGCCTTACAAAAAAAAAAACCTATCGACCAATTTGATTAAGTTGATATTATAAAGAACTACACAATTACAGATGTCTCCAATTCCGAATACATTATTTAAATTCTTGTGATGGATATTACAATGGAATTAAAACTTATCGCTAAAAGCTATAAAATTGGCAAGATCAAAGCGTAAGGCTTGCAATATAGGAGAGAAAAAGAAAAATTAAGAAGTTACCACTAAACTGTGAGCAACGGTAGAAATTTGGACGAAAATTTTAATAAAATAAAAAAGGATTCCCTGGCACAAAAAAAAAGAGAAACTCATTGAAACCCAGCACACGTGCACGCGCACACACAGAGAGAGAGAGAGAGAGAGAGAGGGGGGGAAGGAGATTATGATAGCAAAAGGAATTTCAATTTTGAAATTGCAAGTATTTTTTTTGTCACGCCCTCGATTTTTAACATAATTATAAATGATTTTCATAATAAAATACTCACAGATATCCGTACGGTACCCAAAAGATCACTGTATTCTTATTTCCATAACAATACCCCCAAGTCCATAAGGTTCCAAAATATTACAACATTGGCTCGACGGCCCCAAATGATCATAAGCATCAAATGTCGAAAGAGGATTAAGGGTTACAATATTCTAAATCAAAAGAATTACAATTTAGTTACAAATACATCTTTCAAAAGAAATTTACGAAGATGGACAAGTAACTCCTTGGTTAGCTTTCAAAAGTAGTGACCACACTCCAAGCACTTCAAGCAATGCAAGCTATGGTTCCGGATTAGTACCTGAAAATAATATAAAGCTTGAGCTACACTAGCCCAGTAGAAAAGTCTACGCAAACTCTATATGCAATTGAGCGAGACGAACGAACGAATGATGGAAAATCAAGACAACGGAGGAAGCACAATTATCATGAACGAGTGTTCCAAAATCTCCAATCTTTCTTTTATTCAACCCACAAATCATACCCGTCAAGTTATGTCTCATCATGTCGTGTCGTCTGTGTGTCTGAGCCGAAACTCCTACCAGGCTAATTTTGGGACTCTGAATATCCCCTGCCAAGCACCCACCTTGAAGGTTAGGCCTTGAGTGATTATTTTGAGCATTAGTTCCTGCCAGGCTAATTATGGGACCTTGATATCCCCTGCCAGGCACCCACCCGTCGATGGGTCCCGAATGTTCGCGCGTCATTCACAAGTTCAAGTGTATCGTTCGTATAAATATCGTGCAAAAACTCATATTTTCAGCCATAGTTCCATTAACTTGAACGATCCCAATATACTTTGAATAAATAAACAAATAAATAAATAAAATCATTTTACACATGAGGTCAAACCAAGCATTCAGACTTCTTATTGTTTATCTAAAGCTTTAAAACTAAGAGCCTTGCAGCCAATTGGACCGTCTGCCATTTTTTGGCCAATTTTTCCAATTGTGCCCTTCGATTGAAGGTCTTCTGGTTATGCCTTTGGGGGCAATTTAGTCTTTTCAGTTCTATTGCCTGTTAGTGGATTCTGTGTCACGCTGACGTCGTGGAAACACCGGGAAGAGTCCAGATTTTTCGTTCCAGTTTTTCTCCTCTCGCACACATGTATGCTGAGGACGAGAGCGAGCTACAACCCAACGGAACGTAAGATGATCGGCGAATACGAAGACGATACAGAGAGAGTCTCCCACCTGCAATCATCTCCGGCGACTCCGGTAAGCTGGTCGTACCCCATGATTTCCCCCTTTCTTTTTTCGGGATCTTATTCTAGGGTTTCAATCTTCACTTCTTTTTTTTTTTTGAGTAAATTACAGTAAACCCCCCTCAACTAATCAAATTTTTACTTAACCCCCTCTGACTACAAAATCCAACAGTGTGCACCCTCTAACTATCCAGAATTTACACTTAACACCCTTTTGTTAGGTCTCCGTAGGAAAAATGCACCGACGGCCATCTCCGGCCACCGGGAGGCTGATCCGAGCCGTCCAAAATTTTTTTTAAAAAAAACCGAGTGGGTTGGCGCTGGAATCAACGACATCTGACATGCGTAGGTGCTCGATCTAAACATCCCATTTAAATTCTTGGGGTGTTTGGATCGAGCACCTATGCACGTCGGATGCCATTGATTCCCACGTTAGCCCACTTGGTTTTTTTTTTTAAAATTTTTGGACGGCTCGGATCGGCCGCTCGGTGGCCGGAGATGGCCGTCGGTGCATTTTTCCTACGGAGACCTAACAAAAGGGTGTTAAGTGTCAATTCTGGATAGTTAGAGGGTGCACACTGTTGGGTTTTGTAGTTGGAGAGGGTTAAGTGAAAATTCGGATTAGTTGAGGGGGGTTTACTGTAATTTAATCTTTTTTTTTTCTCCCTAAAACACCTGTTTTGGAAAATCGTTGATTTACTTCTTGTTCCGAGAGACAGAGAGAGATGTTTCTAGAGATAAATCGGGGGTTCTTCGTCTTGGTTCTTCTTGATCGGGTACCGTACATTGCTGTTTAGGGTTTCGTGTCGCCTCCAAGGGTTGATCCGGTTACTGCTATGATTCGGAGTAAGTACTATTTCTGGTGCAATTCTTGCAGTATTTTGCTTCCTTGCATGTTGGTCGAGGCTGCTACCGTTGTCCAATGAGTACTCTTAAATCGGATTTCAAGTGCAGGCTATGTCCAAGAATAGTTTGCATGACAGAGGAGACCTTGAAGGCTCATCTGAAATCCAAGGTAGTTGGTCCATGAGTTTCATTTTAAGGTGAGGATTAGCATTCAGATCAATTCTAAAGTTACTTTTGCTTGTCCTAATTACCAAGGTAGTTGGTCCATGAGTTTCATTTTAATGTGAGGATTAGCATTCAGATCAATTCTAAAGTTACTTTTGCTTGTCCTAATTACTAATTATGGAAAATGCTTCATCGTTGATGAACCAAGACTGAAGTCATTGAATCATTTATTGTTTGGTATTGTGGTGTTCTTCACTAAAATTTTTGTTTTATAAATACGCAATTTCTTATTCCAAAATGTCAGTCCACTAGATAACTCCTTCATCTAAGTTTTTAGAGTGGAACAATGTTCGGCTTTAAAACTTGTGAACTATCTGATGAGCCGCCTGAGGTCCAATTAACTGGAAATCATTACTTATTGGCAAGACCGTAATTGATTGCTCATCGCCCCGCTTGCATAAAGATCCTCCTGTTTGAGAAGTTGAAGAGAAAGTATGCCCCTGAACTTTGACAGGTCTAAGGCCTTTCCTTCTCTCCTCGTTCTCTGTTGATATGATGCCTACATTTTGAATTCCCACGAATTAGAAACAGTGTGTTTAGCGTAATGTGTTTTTATATCGATGACGTTCTCTTTAATCCAAAAGAAAAAATTAAAAATAGTCTTCTCTGTTTGAGCTGCTTCTGGTTGAATTAATTTCCTTGAATGCCTCCACAAATAAAGACGTCCGCGCTGAATCATTCAAAGTTTTTTGAAATGTGAATGAGTCAGCTTAATTTTGTTTGCCTACTTGGAATAATGTAAAGCTTAGTGGCCAAAGTGATAATCAGCTAATACTTTAGGTGTGCAAAGTTTAAGCAGTAATACAAATTGTGGGAAACAAAACAGATCTATTGTCTGTCATGTTGGTTGAAGTGCTTGCCAGTCATGCATTTTTAGATCCAAAACAAAACTTTGGTTAGCTTTGTTCTTTTTTCACAGCTTGTTTTTTTATCTCATAACATATAAATCTCACCTGTTGAAGGATTGTGCAAACTTTTGAACCATAACAGAAAAACATTAAAATCACTTGAATTTCTCCACTGCAAGCTTTCTTCAACTATTGTCGATACAATTTGTGATTCTCTGTACCTGAAAGATGTTCATACTCATGCAGTAGAACACTTCTCAATCAAGACATCAAGCTTTCTTCAAACCAATCAGTTTCCATTGCCGGTTGGACTAGCATCTTTTTTATCATCAGCAAAGTATATGTCTTCTCATTTCAAGCTCCTGGCTATCTAGACTTCCGGTCATATACTTGTTTTGTTCATGGTCAGATTTGGAGTCATGCTCTTGCTAAATAATAATTCACATTCAAGTTGTTTGCTTCTCTTTCCATTGGAATAGTTCTCTTCTTTACACTATAATTCAAGATAATGCAAGGCTTAGTGGCTATTTACATGCCATGGTGATAAAACAAGGTTCCATGATACTGTAGGCTATATAAAACGTTTGCTGATGTGTATTCCATGGTCGACATGCTTTCATCATACCTGAACATTAACGCAGACTATGTCTATGACATCAAGTTTCCTCTTATATCATCTGAAATCTTGAGGCCCTAAGCATGGCTCCATGCTTTACCTGACAACAACGATCATCTTGACCATCCGTATTCCAGGAAGCATACTCTCTACTTTTCTTCATATTATGCTTTACCTTTTCAAAGTGCTTTATTGAGTGCAGTTCTTGGTTGAGCCCTTTATCATGTATGCACTCTGACCAAGGTTTCAAATTACTGATAAAAGACTCAATTTTTTCAGATATTGGAGATTGCCTCTATATATTTCACACTTTTGTTTAAATGGAGCTAGATGGATTAATGGTCAGAGCAGGGGGGAAAAGGTGGAGCTAGATCCCATCCTATATGCATGAAAGTATGGCTCTCTATCACTATTTTTTGGGTTTATTTTGTGGTGGACCAAGCTTTGTACTACCTTCATGTCTAGCACACTTAAAGTTTACTACTTCATAGTCAAACTCAATTACTATAATTTAGCTTCTTTTACAGAGAGCAGAATTTATTCTTTTGGGTGTTTATTATTCATTTGAAATGTTTGATTTCTTCTTTTTCTTACTAGAAAATACCTTGGCCTGTTTTGTGAAAACTTGGAAGTAACCATCATTTTGCTACCAGGTCCTTGTCTTCACTAAGACTGTCAGACAACCATCTAGGGCATAATTTTTGCGAAAATGGTTTTTGGTACTCTCATCGATGCTGCATCCTTGATATCTGTCTGTGACGTTTCAGAAAACAATGTGAGTGATGCAGTTTGTTTTATAATCTGATGACTATTGAGTTACCAAAATAAACAAACATAAACTTCACTGCGAACTGCAGATTTCTGACTGGCTTTCTCTTTTTAGATGCAGATCCTCAAGTTATTCCCAGATGTCTTCAAGAATAGCAAAATCATTTCAATCATTACGTTTGCTGAATCTAAGGTATACCAAATTGATGCATGATCTTTGTGTCTTATTGGACAATCATCTGATGGAATTATTGTCAAGACACATATGAACACCAGGTGTCCATAATAAAGTGATTGGCTGATAGCATTAATAAGCTTTATATGATGGGAATTGCCTTCTTTTGGTGCTCTTGATTAATGCTCATCGTTCAGCTCTGAAATTTGTGTGATTATTTTTTTCTAGAGAAAGGAACTTGTATGCAAACGTTCTTTTGATTTCGGGGGCTTATTTCTTCTGTTACAAACAGTATGTTGATGCATGATATGTTACTTCTTTTATTATAGGGGAAATATCTACGCAAGAATGATGCAGCCTGTCTTAAAAATGCTCTGGTTCATATGCCTAAATTGGCGATTCTTGATATAAGTGACAACCCTCTTGAGGATGATGGAATCATGTTAGTTTGATTTTCCACACCACATTTATTTTGACGAAAATAGTGATATGTTTTTATCTGCTGCTGAGTTGGGGCAATGTTCTGCGCAGTTGGTCTTACAATTCCATGGACATTTCAAGAGTTTAATTCCATATTTTGTTGAGATGCCTAAAAAGCACTCCCCTTTCAAGGATCTGAAAGTGGAAAGTTGCGAGCTTTCATGTGATGGAGTAAGTCAACTTCTGTCTGTTCTTTCAACCTCAACTGGCCCCCTGAATTCTCTTTCTATTGGAGGAAATGACCTTGGCAGGTTAGTCTGGCTTATGTACTTATGGAAGTTAGACTTTCCCTTTTGTTACTTCATTTCTCATGTATAGCTTTTGATATGCTGTCCTTCAGCAAAGTTGGAGCACCTTCGGGGAAATTTCTAGGCACAGGTATACAAGCACTCGATATTGAACTTGGTCCATTTGGCTTTCAGGAACTACAAGAAGAAATAATAGAGGATTTGAAGCTTGTCTATATCAACATAAGGTTCAACCGTAGACTTTCTCAGAACCTCTGTTGTAGCGTATGCTTCAATTATGAACGTTTTTATTAATGTTGTATAGCAAAAACCGTGGAGGGAATGAAGCTGCAAAGTTCTTCACAATACTCATTCCACAGGCTCCCGAACTAATTTTATGAGGTCATAGTAAAAGGCATACGACTGACTATTTTTATGAGGTTTGCTGTCAATGCAAATAAGTCATTTAGTCTGGTCTGTTCGTTAGATGTTTGAGACAACTCGTTGGTTATTTAAGTCTGCTTTTGCTTTGATTGTTATAGCTTCACTATCCTGAAACTTTAAAAGCAAATCTTTTGGTTTGCATGAACCTATGAACTTGTTATTTGTTGGTAGCATTGATGTTATTAACCTATAAGTTGAGAAATTGATGACCAATTCCTTTACTTGGATGCTGATTTTCTTGCAGCTACAGATTCTTGAAGCCTGGACATCACTGATTTATTAGTTTTTTATTGTGTTTAGTCTCAAAGCTTATGGTTGCATCCCAGGTGAATAGGATAGCACACAGCTAGAAAGTGAGCTTCGAGAGATCAAGACACTTCGGCATTCATCAAATTAGTACATTGTTTAGAATGATTTGTGTCGGTACTAAATTGCCAATAGTTATGGAATATGCTCATCTGTTGTTAGGTGTACCCAATTGATAGATATAAAGAATCCTTCCGTGTGGTTGCTCTTATAGGATTTCTTAGTTAGATTGATGATTATTATTTTTCTTCAGTTGTCTCTTCTGAGATTGAATTTTTTCTCATGTAACTATTCAATTGGTTGTGAAATACTTTTGTATGTACCAGTGAGTAGTGGCATTGGAAGATTTCATTGCACAAGATTAATGTTCTAAGGCACCATTTGTTTCCAGTCACATTTGTTTAGTTTTGGAAAAAGGTAAATACTACCAACCATGTTATACTATGAACTGAATTTACCGAAAAAAGAACTGGTATGACAATTTCGTGTTGTCACAAGCCAATAATTCATTATTACTTCACCTCAATTTACACCTGAAAGTTCCTCATAAAACATACTGCCACATTACGGGCACAAAATTAACCAGCATGACACATCACAAGCACAAAATTTACAGGCATGAGATTCGGCATGAGATTCTGCGTGCTAGCACGCGCAGTTAACCTAGTATAGGATAATGTGTAAACCCATTGACCAGTCAAGACTTTGGAAAAGAAATGGATTTCAATAGCACAATAGAAAAATTTGCCTAGTAGCCTACTGGTACGATTTGGGAACCTACCGGTAGAAACCCAAAACAGGAGGAACAAACTTTGATCCACAAGAATTCTACAGGTAGAAATAAAAATGGTACCGGTAGCTATAAAAATGGTACCGGTAGGTGAGAAAAATTGGCAATCCTACAGGAAGGGAACAAGTCCTACCGGTACAAACCCAAAACAGTGAGTACACGTTATCACAAAAACAAGGTTCTACCAGTAGAGAAAAACATCCTCCCAGTAGAAATCCGGAATTTTGGAGATTTTTCATCAGATAACAGATTTTGATCCAGACCAAATAACAACCCATATGAGCTCAAACAAAGCATGGGAATACTCAGCTAAGACATAGGAGAACTCAAATAACATATAAAGAGAGCTAGAATTTCCTACCTCGAGTATCCAAACCGAAAATAAGGAGATTGTGCAAGTCCTAGCTTCCGGAGTCCAAATCGAACAAAATACACCGAACCAAGCTTTATCCAACGAGATACGAGTCCCAAAATGCAAGTAGAAAATGGTTTGGGAGTTGATTATTGTAGGTTTTGGGTTTGGAGATGAATTTTTGGTTGAGAGAGTGAGAGAGATCGAGAGAGCCGAGAGAGATGGAGCAAAAGTGAAAATGAAAAAAAAGAAGAAAACTTTTCCCTGGTATACACGTGCACACACATGCACAAATCACAGAAACACCCATGACTTTCAACTTCTTTCACATTTAACCCCAAACTTTAATTTTCTTGCCATTTTCACCTCTTTTCCTTTCTTTTATTTTCTTTTACTACAATATTAAAATTAAATAGGAAATTTACGGGTCTCTTCATTTTTTGTGATGGATGTAACAATGGAATTAAAACTAATCGCTAAAAGTTGTAAAATTGGCAATCAAATACTCCTTCCGTCCCAAATTGATTGTCCCATCCGCAAAACGGAGTGTTAAAAATAATGCAATTTTTTCAAGAAAAAATTCAAACTTTTTTCACAAATTAAAATTTTCATTGATATCTAGTAAGTTGTTGAAAAACTTTTAATTTTTTCTTGCAAAAATTGTATTATTTTTAACACTCCGTTTTGCGGACCGGACAATCAATTTGGGACGGAGGGAGTATAAAATTGACAATTTCAAATATGAGATGAGGCCCGTGCAATATGGTTGTTGGAAGAATTTTTCGATTAACTCCAACTCTCAATTTTTTTAAACAACGTGAAGAGAGAACAAAAACTGACCGAAAAAAAAGAGAGAAGAGAATTCACCGTGGATAGAGGACAAAGAAACTAATTTTCTAAACAACTAAGAGTCATACCTATGGAGAGAGAACCGGAGAGAAGGCGAGGGTCAGGGAGACGGGAAAGAGAATTGGAAGGAAAACGTTTAGGGAGAGAGAGAGAAAATAAAAAATTATGAGAATAATCGGCAAAGACTATATTGCTCAATCAAGCTTTGAATACCAAAAATTGGCAATCAAAAATCATTACAAAAAATCAAGCTTCCAATCAAGTTGCCCATAAAAATTTGTCACCTAAAAACCTGCCATTATATTATTTCTCCCAATCAAATCTTTCCAAAAATTTGACATGCCAATAATTACAATTTCTGTAAAGTAAGTGACTTCCAAAACTTGAACATTCAAACAGAAAAAACCATTTTCAAAAATTGAAAAAATCGCTCTCAACCGTAGGATGAAATCAATCTGAGCCATTCAATGCCAAGAATTTTTCTTGTCCATCACCGATAAAAAAATCAAAGTTTTTATTATTATACCACGTAGAGCCTCTACAATAATAAAAACCATAGTGAGTGATTCCATTGGAGTCCTCGTAGCTATCGGTGAAGGTGCAGAAGAAGCAAGAAAGGCCTCAAACACCCAACAAAGCTTCCGTTAAGTACTTGTTGATGTTTTTGCAGTCGCCATTGTTGGTAAAAACATGGCTCAGGAACTGGAACAGGAAGACCGTTCCGCGGTAGGAAGCACCTTGATCCGTGATCCGTGATAGGCGCCCAAATATTTACATTAGCACTTCCTAATTTACTCTTGTTATGTCAAATTATCATATAATTTGGAATTTGATACTCTTTTTCCTCGGTTCAGGACTCGCGGAGCGGTTGAAGAACACAGAGCTAAATTGAGAAAAATATGATGAATTCTCCAGCCGTTGATCCATATAAAGTGCGACGTCGACCTTGAATTTAAGTTGGCCGAAATATGAAGGTGCCAAGTGAGGATTTGATTAGCTTTAGTGGTCCAACATTAAGAATAGAATTTTGACCCTCTTTAAAAGGGTTTTTTGGTCATTATAAATGAACATTGTAAGGGTTTGTGGGGGAGGGTGATCACGCAAACAGACGACAAAGGCTGCGCAGAAACGGAGCAGAGGGCTGCGCAGGAACGGAGAGCACTAATTCCGATTTCAGAGCAGCAGTTTTTCTAATTACGTTCTTCAATTACTCGCACTTCGGTAACTTATTTTAATTTCTATTCTTAATAAAAGTTATTCACTCGTATGTGATTTGTTGATATTTATTGTTTATTTTCCATCTCGGATAATATAAGCATATTTCAAACTAGGTTTTCTTTTGTTTCTTTTTTGATAATGAGTGAGTAGTTATATAGGTAGGGTCGCCAGGTGATTAACACGTCGTGACCAATTCAGGCACTGCTTCTATTTTCAAACAATAAATAAAAGGCAATTTTATGTTAGTAAAGAACACCCGTTAGATCAACTTAGGTATTGTCGGAGCCCATGTGAACGGGAGAATGGGGGACCAAAACTTATTCTCCGCTGCGCATGGGTAAATGGCGACCATAAAGGTTCGCATATCTCGTGGTATCTTTTTTTCCTTCTCTAAAATCAAACGTTTTTAAGAATAATGAATGGAGTAGATTAATCCGGATTGGATGCGAGTACTAAGAACTTTACGACTGTACCTCCTTTTCAAAATAATTGAAAAACCAAATAATTTTGTAAGTTTAGTTAAATCTCAGCATCAAACACAAGGGGTGGTTACCTAAGAGCCAGTTTAAACAATAACAATCCGAGTTTTTAATCAGCATATATCACCGTTTCTGTGGATTCGACTCTGGTCTTACCAGATATTGTATCACGTCGGTCTCAGCCATAAGCTAAAATCTCAAAATCTCCGCAATTAATAATACCAAACATCATTTTTTTTTTTATTGGCAAAAAAGGTTTCATTATCATTAGTAATTCTACCAAACATCACTACAAAGGGCATATCCCAATACCAGACTATCCAGGCCATCATAACAAGTCTGCAAGCTACCAACAGATTACAACAAGAAATCGTAATTGGAAGCAAACAAAGCTAATCACAAAGACTACAGATCGAAAGATCAAAATCCAAAACAGTTTGCAATCGAAAAATAAAGTCGTTCACCGAGTTGATCGCCATTTCTCTACTCCACTCGATTTCAAATGTTCAAACTCTATGATCGAGAATCAAACATATTTTCATTTTTCCTCAAGTTTTTTCAAGCCATATATCCATCAAACTAGGACTCGAAGGGTACCCGATCCAATGGCGAGTGGCCGGGTGCTTGGATACAAGGCAAACTCAGCTCCAGAGATAGCACCAATAACCAGGGGCAAATAAAGCCTGGAGTAAATCCTCAGAATGACAATTGATGGATAGAAGCAATCCAAAAGAGCTCCCACGGCGAAAACCAACCGGGAAAAATATGCGTGAGAGCCTTGAGTCTTTTTGGGAAACTAAGAGTGATAGTGAAGTGCGTGTGTGATGATAATCTGATAAAAGATTATAGGTTGGAGTCACCGTTGGATATTTTAGTGAAAATACGTTAACCCAGACATATAAACTTAGATTTAAATTTTATGCCATTGGTAATAGCTAGCTAGCTAACTAGGCTCTCTCTTTTACTAGTTTGTGGAATTGTGGGTTGGTAGTTTTACTAGGTTTGTTCGCCTTCACGACGTCGATCTGTAACTTCATGGTAAATATAATTAATTAAACTACTTGATCACATGATCATGCGACTGAAATGGTAATATTGGATCGAACATGGACGGAGAACCACCGATAGTTGTATGAGCACCATGCATGGTAATGGTAGCTGTGGGCTACCACAGCCCCGGGTGGACCGGGGCGGCCCAAAAAACAAAGTTTTGATTTGAAAATTGAGGAGTTGAAGAGTCGCCACCCGGATTTGAGATTCACCATCCGAGAAACCGTTTTGATTGAAAACAATTGTTTGAATTGAAAACTAGAGATCCGTTAAGGGTTCGGAAGCCACGTTATGAGAAGGGAAGGGTTTTAAGGCACCCATCTCGCCCGACACAGGGTCGGTCTCTACTCAATGTTTGTGAGATTCTGTCAAAATATTTTGTTTCATAAAAGTAGCTAGCAGGCATCCATAGATATATCATGTAAAGAGTGTATGCCAGTGCATGTGTACAGTATGCGATAGAATGATGAAGTAAGATAACAGAACAAATTGTCACAGAAATCACTCCCGAGCGCTCAGGATTGCACTCCTGAGCGCTTAGGAGCTCTGCTGAGCCATCCTGTAATTTTTGGTTAGAACAAACGCAACATGATACTTAAAACAAAAACAAATAACTACTAATATGCACCAGGGCTCAGCAAAGGGCTTAAACAGTTAAGAACTAGTCCTAACCATCCAAATTTTGCTTCCTTGCAACTGATAGTAAATTTAACTGGGCTCTGGAAGGACCAGTGCACACCAATATCTACTGAAATACAGGAAATGCAATATTTGGTGACAAAATAAGATTTTAGCGAGCAACAACACTGTTGAGCGCTCAGGAATAGTCCTGAGCGCTCGAGAGTGAACACAGTGCCCAGAAAAAGTTTTGTTTCTTTGTGTTCCTCCTGCTCTTGCTATTAAACCAAGAGCAAAATGGACTTATAACCAGTATGAGGAACTGGTACAAGCCCTGATCCCCCTCAGAAGTAGAAAAACAGTAGATTTAAAGTATAAAGGTAGTGTTTGGTTGGGAGTTTAGTTTAGTTTAGTTTTGGTAGTGGGTGGAGAGAGAAATAGAGTAATGATTGAAGATAGGGGTAATGATTGGAGAGAGATAGAGAGAGATAAGAAAATAATAATTGAAAAAATAGGGTAATGATTGGAAAAAGAAGTAGAGTAATGATTAGAAACAAAATGAAAACTAAAACTAAAATGGCTTCCGAACAAAGCCAAAGTGAGACTTTATACCTTTGAGCTTGACTTGAACCTGGCTTCTTGGACAGATTTGTTTGCTTAGAAATGGATTGAAAACAATTTGAAAAGAGAGAATTTAGAATTCCATCTCTCTTTAGGATTTTTGCTTCAAAATTAGAAATATCCCTTAGGAAATGAGAATTATTTTGAAAATATTTTGAAAGAGTTTAGAGAGATTTTCAGCAGCAACAAGGGGAGAGAGAGAGACTGATTTCGGGGTCCCTTGTGTGTAGAATGAAGGGGTACGTATTTATAGGGGAGGAAGAAATAAGTTTGAATTTTGAAAAATAAATCAAAAAATAAGGAGAAAATAGTTTTGAGAGGGAAAACAGGTTTGACTGGTTTTCTGCTGGCTCAAGCAGACACCTGGAACATGCAGCTTTGAACTGCAATTTTAAAATTTGAACAAAAATGTGGTCAAAGATTAAGCTCAACATCCAATGTTCTGTCAGTACTTTCGAGTGCTCAAGAGTGAAGTTCCGAGCGCTCAAAACTGGTCCCGAGCGCTCAGGAGTGATTGCCCAACTTCAGAAGAGCGCCACGGACACTCCCGAACTCGAATTTGGGTGTTTTTCGAAGCGTTGGAAAGCTCGTTGAGTCTTCTTTTTAACCCAATTGGTTTCATTCAAAAGTATTTTATAAGCTGAAATGTGTGCCAATTTTACCCTCAGGGTGTCGGAAAAAGTGATGGTTTTGGTTTGTATATGACCAAAAAATATCGTTCAAGCATTAGCCAAGTCCTGTTTTGATTCCGTTTCATCATTGGGGAGCCTCAAGGCCACAAATTAAGGATAATTAATAGGTCCAAATTGGGGTGTCTACAGTATCTAGGGTTAAAAATGTCTAAATTTTTCAACAGAGGATTAATGCTGAGTGACAAGCTCATATATGTTCCATTAATCAGGTGATGATATTTGTGGAAGACTTTGTACATTAGAAAAAATAGCTAGCTAATGAATTTTTTTTTAAATGACTTTTATATACTCATTTTCAATTCAGTTGAATCCATTGGCTCTCCATAAGTTTGTTTTTTCCGTGATATTAACTTGATCTTGACAAATAAAGTTAATTAATAAAAGGAATTGAAGATGAAATTGATCGGCCACCAAGAACTTGTTTACTTGTCGAGCAAATCATACAGGCTGTCATATCTCTATAGTGTTGGTTGAAACTTAGGCACTGTTTGATAAGTGTTTTGGAGCGTAGGATAGGATTAGTAAAGCTGTGGAACCACTAATTCTTTGTTTGATCGAACAATTAAAAGAGGGTGGGACTATGAATCACAAGGGATTAGCAATGCTCTTGTTTCACCGGATTACTAATACCACTTGGGATAAGGTATTGGTAATCTTGTCCGAAGGGGTGAGTCAAAAATACTTGAATGCCCATAATAGTTTCAATAAATACCCAGAGTATCCTTTGTATCATTGTATTTGTATGAGACCTGGAGAGTAGGAAGGAGGACTCTCCTGTTTCATCATTCTATGGTTTTTTTATTTATTTGGTAAGTACTATTCCATTGTTTGTTGCCTAAAATACAAATTAGGTAAAATTTTGGAAATTGCGCATGAACAAGGGTAACATTGGAACTTCAATATTCTAATCTTATTCTACGTGTGGGAAACAAATTAACGTAATATTACTAATCTTATCTCCTTACAAATCTCATTCCATAATCCATAGCCTTATAAATCCCATCCCAATCAAATCTCCTTACTAATCCTATCTAATCCAACACATTTATCAAACAAGGCCTTGATATCCAATTTTTCTTATATGTTCAAGCGACCAAGCATATCTCCCAGTAGAGCGGTGCTGAGAGGTTGATAATCAGAGCGCGCGCATAAAAATCTGAACCGTCCATTACTCGATTAAAATATGAACCGTTGATTGCTGAGATGAACAGCCAGATCGGCTACTCTGCACCCGCTTTGCAGGGATGCTTAGCATCTCTCATTCCCCTTTTCCTAGCTAGGGCGTAACCTGGGATTAAATTGATTATAAAGACAAATATCATATGAAAACAAGAAATAAATAGATCGATGTTATTGGAACTTCTTCTTTTTTGGTACGAAAATGTGAACTTATTATACTCCCTCTGTCCAGATTTAATAGTTCATTGTTCAATTCTAACCGGAAAAAAATTAGTTATATCTTTAAATTGGTAATGAATTTTATATCCAATATGGATCTTATTTGATATATCTCGATCAATTAGTTCTATAAGACAATGTTTTCAAAATTACATAAAATATTATAAATTACTCCTACAAAATATAATCGATTGAAAAATGATACGAACTCCCAAAAAAGATTATTAAATCCGGACGGAGGGAGTACCTTTTATGATCTGTTGATTGAGTACGAAAAATATTGTTGAGAAGTATCTATATAATTCATTCACATTTTGCAGTCAAATAATAAATAAATTTAGTTTTTCCCACTTCCAATAAACTTTAATAATTTTTACAACCATCTTAACGGCCGGGGAGTATTATCCTTTCCCCACACAATCGATGTGGTAATTCTTGATTTTAATATATATTTTATAACAAAAAGCCAAATGGCCATCAAGATTGCTTAATTAAATTATCAAAATTCTAGTGCCTCATTATTATTATTAGTTTTTTTTTGGTAAATAGTGAAGTATTAGTTTTATTAATTGGTGTAAATAAGACTGCTAAACAAACCAAGTCACTCAAGTCTGAGCTCGGAATTCCTTCATTAAAAATTTGTTCAAAATCGGTTTATTACATAAACAAATCAGAGTCCGGCTCCTCTCCAATCCATAGGAAATTGGAGGATCCTCCAATTTCAATTCAATGATCAAGATTACCCTAGTATCTTCAATTCCAAAACATATATGGTATTCTACGGATACTCAATTACTCCCCAAATATTCCCCAATTATCATTTATCATATTTCAAGCACCAATTTGCCAAATTCCAAAAATTAGTAAAATTTCATGAGCCAATATTAGTAAAAAAAATTACTGATATAATATTAGTAAAAAAATCCTCATGAGCTATATGATATCGGTAAAAAAAAAATCATCATGAGCTATATAATTTTTTTTTTAGAGGCAAGTTTAATGGGGAGAGAAGACACCGTTCAAAAAAAATTAATGAATTTTTTGTATCAACTTTGAAGATTAATGAATTTTTTTCGCGGTTCAAAAAACAGGGAGGGAAGATGCTTATGTAATTGAGAAATATTGAGGGAGTAATTGGGTGCCCGTAGAATACTAAATGAGCTTTGGGGCTTGAGTTACTAGGATAATCTTAGCCATTGAATTGGAATTGGAGGATCCTCCAATTCCTTATAGATTGGAGAGGAGCCGAACTCAACAAATCAAGCTTGAATATTAATACCAAACCCGATTACAAAAGGCATTAATTCAAAAAAGATGAAAAACAACAATCCAGGCCATCAACACAATATCCCATAATGCATGCTTATTTAGAACTACGCACAAAATCTTTACACAAATAAAGTTTTCTATGGTAAGAGCAAATAAGTAATTAATCGAAGTATTTCAAATCAAACACCCGGTAATAAGATATTTATTATTATAGTTCAACGTTCTCTTTTCTTACGAATTGATGCTTAAACAATGATGGACGGTGGAGATTTAGCGCCTACTTAATTTACATATTTATTATTATAGTTCAACGTTCTCTTTTCTTCAGGCAGTTCCTTGCAGGGGCAAGTTACAGGCCGGTTCCCTCAAGATTTGAGCCATCCAAACTAGGCCGTGTAGCTACTCGAAGACGAGCTTGAACTCGAAGGGTACCCAATCCAATTGCGGCTGCATGGGAACAAGGAAAACAACGCTCCGGAAATGGTACCGATAACCAGGGGCAAAGCCTGGAGTAGAAACGCAGAATTGAAACACGGATCATAGAAGCAGTCCTTTATGTTGTGATCCAAGAGAGAAATCACAGCGAATACCATCAGGGAAAAAAACGCATGAACGAAGTCCGCAAATTTGAGCTTATATGAGGATAAGTTCACCGACGACGTAATGGAACTTGGCCACAGACCCGTTGGGGTTGCCATACCTGTTTTGGAAATATAGACATCAAATTAATCGATAATGTGCAAGAAAATTAAGAATTTCAAAATCGTGGGAATCATTGAAGAATAATAAAGGAACAATTCGTTAGTAAGGCCCCGTTCCGCTAAGAAAATAAATACTTATTATGAAAGAATGGCTTGCATTGTAAAGCGGAAAATAAGTATTTAAAAAATAAAAATCGTAGCGGAATGGTTAGTAACATTGGCGTTAGGAGAACTATTCTGTAGTTATGGCGTGTGTCAATTCAAATGAACATTTTTACCTTGAAGGGCGAAAAATTGAGAGAGAGAGAGAGAGACAGAGAGAGAGAGATTTGCAGATTTAGTATGTTGATTATTATTATTTTTTTGATCGTCAGCGTGCGATTAGTTTGTGGTCCAATATTTGCATGGTTGTAGCTATATACTTCCATATGGATTTAATTATCCCTAGTTCTATTTTAACAGGCTAAAAATGGGTTATATTTTTGAATTTTATATTGAATATAAATCTTGTTTGATAGATTTTGATTAGTTCTATAATACAATGTTTTCAAAATCACGTAAAACATTATAAATTAGAAGACATAATCAATTGAAAAATGGCACGAACTCCAAAAAAAGGACTATTAAATTAATCCGGACGGAGGAAATATTATTTCACAAAAGTCATGTCTTCCAAAATTGAAGTTAAATACATAAGGAAGCACTGGGGTTATTTACCATGCCGTAACAATTGAGAAAATCACACTTTTTTTTTTCAAAGCGTTGTCTGAGTGAATGATATTGAAAATTGTAGAGCTCTGAGTGGTAATAACAAAAACTTGATTTTTGATCGTTGATGGACAACATAAAATAACTAGGTGTTTTGCAAATGTTGGGTCCGGAGTGCTCCAATAGATTTGGTTACACAATGTCACTCATTGCGACAGCACTAAAAGCAAATTTACGGGTGCGATATCAAATGTCATAAAAGACATAATTGAAGTCCTTCCTATCATCAATTGGTTTTAAGAGAGATGGTGGAAAAGTGATCCGACACCATGGGATATCAAGTGTTATATATATATACACACACTTCAAACTATTAGTTACGTCAAACGGACGAACCCTGTCAGATAAAATTAAGAATCTAGTAATAAGTTCGAGCATTGACACACAATACCATAGTGAGTGGTTCCATCGGAGTGCACGCAGCTATCAGTGAAGGTGGAGCAAAAGCAAGAAAGGCCACAACCACCCAACAGCGCTGCAGACAAGTACTTGTTGATGTTGTTTTTGCACTCGCCATTGCTGGTCAGAACAGGGCTGAGGAACCGGAACAGGAAGACGGTTCCGGTGGGAAGCACCTTGATTAGCGTTCCCAAACCTGATAATGTCTTGCCTGTCATGGTTTTAGAGCTTGATGAGGAGGAGGCGGCGGCGGAACTGCTTAATTGCCTTGGCCTTCTTTTGGGTTTTTTTTGACTAGTGGTTATATTATGGGTTTTCGTAAGTAACAAAATGTGGGTATTTGTAGAGGGAGAGAGAGAGAGGAGTCTGCTTGTACGGAATGTGGTTCTTGGGGATGGACTATAGAAACAGAATTTGGTCTTGCTTTTTACTCTTCGGAAGGTGGTGGGTCTTCTTCTAACCTTCAAAGAGAGGAAATTATAAATCGTCAGTCGTCACATGTGATATTTGAGGGTACACAACCCCATGTATGCATCACAAATTTTTTTTTTTTTTTTTTAACGAAAGAAGCATACCTATAAAAAAAAAAGTCATACAACATCTATATAATTATCACCGGAATACATATTAGGCCATACGACATTTACAAATTCCCACCCGAATACAGAGACACAGCCAAATCTTAAAGCTAACAATTAACACCCTCCTACTGTTAGGAATCGAACTTGGAATGTTGAAAACTACGGTCACAGAAATCAAACAGCAAAACGAAACGGTGTGTACTGAACAAAAAAGAAAGAACACACAGATTTATAAACGTGGAAAACCTCAACGCAAAGATAAATTACGGGAGCCACACTAGTCAAATATAATCGAAGAATATGGAGTACAAACCAATAGCCAAAAATTCCCCTGCTAAATTACAAAATACCATTTTCGTTGCAGTACTTCGTTCAGGTACTATGGGAGCACAACAAATTGTGGCCCCCACATCCCCGAGCTCTAGTGTTGTTGAAAGTTGTCTGCATACTCAACACTTACATAATGTGGGTCCTATCCCATATGAGAGAGACGTTGCCAATAACCATTGCATTTAAAATTTACTCAGCTATTTGGGTTTACGCACACATACATGCATGTGTTAGTGTGGTACCAACCAGCGGCTATGAACCCAAAAGGCTTGGGACAGATTTTTCAAGGTGGGCTGAGCTGAATTCGATCAAAATGGAACCAGTACTGGCATGGAAAACCACCGGAAGAAGATGGATACCAAATCTGATTACTTTGATTTGTTAGTAAAACTATTCAATGTCGGCACAGAAAGATTTTAGAGGGGAGTGCGCTGTGATAACTTGGTAAAGAAGAGGGTAAGAGCGTCATGGCAGTGTTTATCTCCAAAAGTATATTACCCAGTAAGAAAATTACACGTGGCACTAAATAGGGTGCGGACCAATCAAAATACAATAATTACGCCTGAGATACATGATATCGATGGGCTTAGTTGTAATGTTATTTTAGTTCTATACGGTATCGTTTAGATTGGAAACGACCACCTTAAGTCATAAACTAGAAATCAAAGTAATTAATGATCACATATGTCAAGCGGAGAATTAAGTGTAACAGTTGATTAACTCATTAATCATCAAACGATATCATTTAGAGACATCTCAGGGGGAATCAGTTATACTTATTCGCATCTGTTTGTGAAACTCATTTCGAAGCACTAATCCTTGTTGCATGAGAATAGGAAGCCCCACTATCAATGTGTTAGCCACGACTTACAGCAACAAATGTGGGAAGTAGAAGAGTTTGCCGAAAAGACCAAGTCAACAAGCAGTTTGAAGGCAGTTATGACATTTCAAATCAAATTTGAACAAAGACTTGGGCGCTCAAAGAAAACGAGGAGAACAAGAATTATGGGCCCTTTTGTCTATAAATAGAAGAAGCAATTGAAGAAGAAGCCCCGACAAATCATCAGCTAATTAACAATCCATACAAAAATGGTTGCTCAAAAATCTAAAGTAGTTTTTAGGACTTAGGAATTAGTTCGAAGTAGTTGTAGCTTAATATTTTGCAAGTTTGAAGACTTGTTCATATGGAAGTTTGCTTTTAATTAAATTCAAATTATCTTACATTGCTCTGTCTTTTGCTTGTTGAAATCCTAAGAGTAATTGTATAGAAGCTTGTTTTTTATTAAATTCAAACGTGCTTATATTTATGGGAAAGGCTGTACACACCCCTTATTTGGGTGTGTATCATATGCACCCTCTAAAATGTTATGAATTATAGAGAAAACGTTACGAATCGTATTGCTAAAAAGTTACGAATCGTATAAAGGTTACGATATACACCAAAATGTTATGAATTCTAGAACATAAGTTACAAAACATGCTAAAATGTTATGAATGAACCATAAAATAGGTGCATATAATACACCCTTTTAAGGGGTGTGTATTGTAGACTTTCCCTATATTCAGTTATCTTTTTGATTTCTCTGTTTGAAGTGTGTCGATTCATTTTGATTGATACCTTGTAGAAAAATCCTCTTCGTTGAGGTAATTGAACGAATAATCACAATTGCCTGATTAAGTTAGTTATTTCTTAGTTAATCAAAAAAGGATAGATTTATATTCTTTTCTGGTACTTCCGCACACAATTATTTACCAAAGATTGAGTTGATTTAGCCCAAATAGGTAGTCAGTGGCGGAACCAAAACGAGGGCCGACTTAATTGACGTATTTTACATGTAAACTAAATTACCATACCACAATGCTTTTACTTTCCAATATACAGAGTATAATACATTTGTATATTGAAATTACTTTATCCTAATGCAGTAAAAGTATATTAATCATCTTAATTCTTCTTATACTTATTTCTTTAAGTTACGACAACACTCATAAGCTTTTTTTTTGTTAATTGATCAGTAGAAGAGATCATTTATATCATGTATGATGTACACAGGGTACAAACCCAATAACTCAACCAATACACGAAATAAGCCCATCATATGAAATAAACAAACTAGGAAGAAAGAAAATCACATATATATAAGAGAAGAACACTCACACATAGGTGAAAAAATTCGAACTTTTGATCTCCTCATGGGATTCAAAAATCCTGGCCAACTGAACTAGTCTCAGTTGGCTCTCATAAGCTTAATTATTTGTACTTCTTTGAAATAAATTGAGAAATTAAAATGGAAAATAACGTGTTTTTTACAAGATCAAATAAAAATTACTCCATTAAGATTATAATAGTTATTACACTAATAAATACTCAAAAGTTAGATACCATTTCCATAAATATTTCAAAATTGGCAAGCGGGCCCCATTAGGACCCAACCTCCTCTGCCAGAGCTGACCATGACTTTTCGGGAGCTTAAAGCGAAAATTAAAAATAAGACCTCTTTTGTTAGACTATAATAAGGAATAAAAAAGTACGAGGAGCCCATACAATTCAAAAAAACTTAGACGCCTAAAGCAGCTGCACCACACACTTTAGCTTAGGGCCGGCTGTGGCCCTCTGCATATTGAATCAAATTTATGCACCATATGATACAACCTGTTGTTAATTTGTACGTCGCTATCTCGCTAGCCTAAAGGAAAGAAGAACGAGAACATATAACTTTCAAGTTTCAACAATGTAACAAGGTCGACCGTGTTCATCTTGTACATTACCACTCACTAAATAAAATACTAAACTTGCGAGTCAAATACTATCTTTTCTATCACGTTAAATTATAGTAGGCAATGCACTGTTTATTGTTTAATCATTTCGTGCCCCTCTCAATTTCGTGATCTGATGTTTAAGTATTACGAGTAAAATATTTTGTCACATCTCATGTAGTAATCTTTTCTTCCCATAGTTATCTACCCGGGGATGCTACCAAACGGTTGATCCGGCCGCTCATTTTGATACGAACTGATCGGATTGAATATTCTAAGCGTATACAAATTTAAACCGTTCATTGTTCGACTAAGATCTGAGCTATCAATTGCTAAGATAACCGGCCGGATCAACCGCTTTGGAGAATGCACAGCATCCTCCATTCCAGTTATCTACAATTTATCATATTATATTATCACAAGGTACATGCACGTGGGTACGTACGCTTAATTTGTCAACAATATTGGAGGAATGTTGAATGTCAAGCTCATATATATAATAAGTTTAGAATC
>BPLS01028386.1:137598-165972 GCA_019656275.1 Rhododendron kiyosumense | reverse complement strand
GAACTAGAGAAAAACACCATATTTTACAAATACACACTAAAGTTCCAACAGAAACTAAAAGTAGCTAGCGATTATGTAACCTAAAACCTCTATGTTGTGTTTATTTTATTGTCTTCATCTTACTTTTGCTGTTTATGTCAATTATATCGAAACTCATAATGTTGCATTTTTTTCATATTTGTAAAATCTTATTGACTTGCGGGTTTTGATAAATTATCAGATATTTCACATTAAGAGAATGGGCTATTACATGTTTTAAATTAATTAAAATGTGATAATTTAAGCCAATGTTGGGGGTAAAAGCCGCAAAAGTATATTTTTCAAGTTTTATACATGTTGCTGATGATTTTTAAAAATTCACGACCGCGACACCCGATTCCCGCGATGTATTACCGATACGTCCCGATACCGATATACCGCGACCGATACCGCGACAGCGACCGATACCGCGATTTAAAACTATGCGGCACCATCTCCACCCCGTATCACTCCCTCCTCCATAATCGAGCCCCACCTCTCGGCACCACCACCAAGACCACCCGCCACCTTGGGCCCGTACCCGTCACCTCCCCCACGTCGCCATCACCATCTGAGGGCCGCCCCATCCCCGGTCGTGTGTACAGTGTGTGCACAGTAGGTTTCATGCCGCCGCGGGCCCCGACGGACTACCACCGGACACCGCCTTGAGTTTTCGGAACCCGTTTCTTGCTTTTCGACCGGATCCAAGGTAGATTAATTTCTATCCTACCTCTTCCTAAGTATATTATGTGTTAATGTATTGAATTGTAGTGTTTCGAATGGAAGAAATCAATCGGGGACGATCGCCCACGACCGAAACCCAGTTTTCCGTTTTGCCACTGTTCGTAGACGCTGGAAATTTGTAATTTATGGAATAATTACAGTTTTCCCCCTTGACTATTTCAGTATAGTGTTTCGGTCCAAATTAGGAAATACATGTTATGTTTACATAATGATTAAGCCCCTGGGATTACTAAAATAGTAGAATCTATGTCTTAGTCAACAATACGTTAAATGTTATATTGGTATAAAAAAAAAGAAGCAATTTTTATGATAATGTTATCATATTGTAAAGTATTATTTGACCCTTATCTATTATATTCGTATTATAAGAAAGTATTTTACAAAGATACTAATATAAACCTAGGCTTATTATTATTTGAATAGAATTATTTTTTTTATTGAGATAAAAGTTTCTTGTTTTATTACTAACTTGCTGGTCACACAAGACTAAGGACAACGGCCCATTCATAAAACGTTATGTGATGGCATTGCTTGTTATTTGTTTTAATTATGATTTGATTTAATTGTATATTGCACCGATACCTGATTTGAATGCTAGATTGGACCCTAGAGACATGGGGTGGTATGCGAATAGAGTTCACCTAGACGATGCTAGATAATGGATGAATTGAAAAGTTTTATTTTTAGATTGTCTGCAGGCGTGATTTTGAGATGTGATGAGATTTGTGATGAGATTGAAACTGGCGAGAGTCCAGTGATGAATTGATAGACTGGCGAGAGTCCAGTGATGAATTGAAACTGGCGAGAGTTCAGTGATAATTGTGATGATTGTGAAGTGGTATATAAGATAAGCGAACCCTAGTCATGATTCAGGCATGATAAGCTTACCCCTTGTTGTAGTTATTGGGGTGCATACTCGGTATATAACTTAGGTGTATCTGCGACAGCAAAGGGAAGTGACCTCATGGGACCGAGCATGGCTAGTGGTTGGGGAGGAAAGATCCCGCGGAGGAGATCTTAGATTACACGATAGGTTAATGGATAGTAATAAATTGGTTTATGTGAAAGATCTCTGTTTTACCTTCTCGTATCATTTTATCATACTATTATCCTGTTGTTTGCTAGTTGTAAAGTAAGAGGGGCAGTTGGGTTAAATTATTCTACTGGGTGATTTATCACTCACGGATACGTTTGTATCCTGGCAAATCGTTTGCTTCGGCGATCAATTTGCCAGATGGCACAGGATTCAATAACGGTGCAGTTCAACGCAGAGAGTACATCAGGAATGGAGATCCAGTATGCTCGGGATTCGTGTCAAACCTAGAGTCAGCACTGAAGTTAATGTATTTTGAATCAATAAATTTTCTTGAGATTGTAATAGCTAAACATTTCTTTTGGAAAATCATATTTATTTAGCAAATTTTCTTAAGAAAATTATTTTATTTTGCACCCGAAAAGTCGGGGCGTTACACTAACCAACGACAATCCTAGAGTCAAAGTTTAACTATGATTATTTTAGATAAAATAATAAGAAAACTAAATCTTTCTATCGGTTCCAATTAATTGAAATTTGGAGTATTTAATTTTTTAACCATATTTTTTAATATATAAATTAAATGTTGAAAAATTAAGTATTCCAAATTTCAATCCGTTTGAATGGGTGAGAAGATTTTATTTTTCTGATCATTTAATTCTAAAGGGTCATAATTAAATTTTGACTCTAGGGCTCTCGTTGGTTAGTCCTAAGAGTATTTGATTCTAGGAATTTCTTAGAGCTAATCAACGAAAGTCCTATAGTCAAAATTTAATTATGATCCTTTAGAATTAAATGATAAAAAAAATAAAATCTTCTCACCCATTTAAACGGATTGAAATTTGGAACGAGAGGAAGGTGTGTGGAAAGAAGAACGTGTGTCAGTGGATTTAATGCGCCAACGGAGCTAGACTTTCTTTTTTGAGTTTAATGCATCAACGGGGCTAGACTTTCTAAATATAACATTTGTATTCTGGATTAATATGTCGTTTGCAAAATACATTTCGTAATTAGTTCCCGAACACTAATTGTAATCTTAATGAATTTTTTGTTTTACTGCATTTGAGCACTCTAAGACTCATTATTTAGTTTCAGGATTCTCTTAGGGTGTTCATTGAAAAGTCTTTGAGCTAAAAATTTATTACGACCATTTAGGATGAAATGATCAAAAAAATAATATCTTTGCACTGGTTCAAATGGATTGAAAATTGAAACACTTATTTTTGTAACTATATTTTTTAATCTATAAAAGACAAAAAAAGAAAAAGAAAACTATCGGATAAATATGATCAATTGAAATATTTTTTTTCTCTCAATTGCTTTACCAAGCCCAGAATTATATTTGAACCTATTATTATTAAAGGGAAAAAAAATTCAAACTGAAAAAAGAAAAGGAAATAAAATGAAAAAAAAAAACAAACCGGAAAGAAAAAGAAAAAAGAAATAAAGAAGAGAGAGAGAGAGGGGAAAGAAAGAACAGAGAGAGAGAGGGGGGTAGTTTTGGAAAAGTGAGGTAGGGCCCGGGGGGTGTGTGTCAGGGGGATTAGCAATTTACCCATGTGACCATGCGGGCCGCTGAAAAGTCTCCCTATATATCCTCGTCCTCGGAAAAACTATTCGGTGCTCCAGATGCAAATTTTGAACAATCACTACGATAAACCAGCTGTATGGAATCAATTTCTTGAACAATCAGTACAAAATTACTGGTGATCAAAGTTTGTGACTTTAGAAATTTGATCGTACTAGACTGTTTTCATCAATATATTACGTGCACCGATTAATTTCTGGAGTCCTATCCAGCAATCTAGTAGAAGGAGAAGGGGTGAGCACGGGTCGGGACGGGTTGGGTTAGGTCCCGACCCACCACCCGACCACTCAGATTAACAAGTTTTGGAACCGAAACCGAACCATGTAACTGAAAGAATCGTTGGGGAAACCAACTCTTTTCATTGGGGCTGGTTGGTGGGGTTGGCCAATGAAGGCAGAAGTCGCACAACGAAATGCAGATCAGAGGAGATTGAGGAGTAAAGCCAAGAAAATGAAGAAAATTTACCGATTTGCAAATTGGTGGAGTCATGGACGCTGGGTGTAGAGACCTGTCATTTTTATTTTTTTTTTAACAAATATCGCAATTGTTGGTAAAGGCGAAAATAGTGGAATATGAGAAATGACGTGGTTATTTAATTTGGGGTTAATGTGATAGATTCATTGGTAGAGGATTGCAAGTGTTAAATGTATTGGTATATGTTGATATGTGTGTGCGGGTGGGGAGTAGGGAATAATTTTTCCCCTCCCATATGTTTCTTTCTCCCACGCCACACGCACACACCACACCACACAACACATTTTTTTTTTTCTTCTCACTTTTCCACCTCCGAAAACTATCCCTCCCCTTCTCTCCTCGATTTCATCTGCTTGGGGCGTGATTTCGGACAAAATCCAAGAATTAAAGTTGTTTTACGGAGCGAGGGCTTTCAATCCATCAAAGAAAAATTACGATCGGATCACGTGGGAGCTCAGTGGACTTGGTCAAAGGGTCGGGTTTTGCTCAAAACCCATGAGGTATGGATTTCTTACTTTTGTTATGCGTTTATACGGTGTTTATGTAGCTAGATCGTGCCTTGCTTTGTTGTTTGAGGTTGTTCCTTTCATTTTCGAAATTCTGCAGGTCACTGTTTATAGGGCTTTTTCGTTATCTCAAACTTAGAATTGAATTTTGGTTTCTTCATATGAAATAGAGTAGACTTAGAACCCGTTCTAATGCCGCTGGAATCACCCTAAACCGTTGAGAGTTGAATTAATGGTGGATTTTAGAAATCAGGTCACGAATCTGTCACGTTGTTGTTCGACAGATTCGTATTGCTTCAGTAAATGCCTGTTTAGCGATGTTTTGAGTGTGAATCTGACTAGGGTTCCTTCGTATCTTTTGTACTTCGTTCAATCGCGCAACTATCGGGACTGGAATCACTCAAAAATATTAAGGACTCGATTTATAGTGATTTTTAGAAGATTGAACTGAAAATCTGGAAATCTGGGCAGAATACAGAGCTGCGTTTTTCATCGTTTGTTATGGTTAAACGACCCTATTGGTTATGGGTCCTTATGGGTTTTAAAGATTGGTAAGTTGGTGTTATTTTTACGTTGAAATCATTGAAAAATATTAAGTATGCAATTTTTAATGAATATTCGAACATGGACTGCTTTGTTGGAAATCAGGATTTGCTTATGTGTTGATTTTAGATGATTACGGTACCCGTTTGTTGTCTAGGTATTCGGGGTGATTATGTGGGCATTGTGGCATATTGTGATGAATGTTATGAACTTGTTACGTGTTGAGTATGATGTTATTAAGTAATGTGAGGGATAAAACAAAATTGAGATGACAGAACGAACACGAAGAAAGCCACGGATCCACCGTAAAGTGTGATGCCGGAAATGGGACGCACAGGGTCCTAAATGCCCGGAATTGAATGAAAGAATTTTAGTGGATGCACGGGGTCCCAAGTGCCCGGAATTGAATAAAAGGATTTTCGTGGGCGCACGGGGACCCAAATGCCCGGAATTGAATGAAAAAGGAAAATGGCTAATACTTGAGAAATACAAGACAAATCGATCGATTATGTTCAAAAAGAAAATCCAATGATATATTCGTGTTGTTCTACTGATAGATAAACTCATTATCATTAGTATCTTGGGGTTCGTTGTATATATATAATGTTGCTCACATATTACTGTTGGTGCATATCATCACATATACGTATAGATTGAGGCAGAATCAAGTAATTGCATAGTGATGGACAAATGACGGTTGAGGACAAGTTGTGGTCTAATTAGAATAATTCGAGTCAGTTTTTGCTTCTAGTTTGATGTGTGTGCTGTTGGGATTATCTTGTGCTATTGGGGTTATCTTTATGAAATCACGATTCCTTGGTTGTAGTATGCTCGTTCGTGGTGGAATACCCATGTTTCTTTGTGGTATCTCGTTGTATTCACTCACTCTAGATGCATGATTCATCACATTTTCATATAACTTATGTATAGATTTCTCCACTGGGCTAGTGTAGCTCACCTTATCATTTTCAGGTACAATTCAAGGAAGTTGGCATGGCGTACATATCATGGAAGCGGGGACTGTGCTGCACAGCTTGGTGCTGTGCAGCGTGCTGTGCAGCCTCCGGTGCCGCCTTGCCGGCATCAGTCCAACGATCGGAGACGTCCACTGTGTAGAGCTCGTCGAGTACTACAAGTGTACCAAAAATCAACCCGATCAAATACCGTTAAGTGCCTTATCGGAATACATATACCTTGGAAAAAAAATAATCTTAATGGATACGAAACACTGGATCAAAACCACTGAATCCATTCTTTTCGAATTATATGTGTTCCGATGAGGCACTTAACGATATTTGATCGGGTTGATTTTTGGTACACTTGTAGTACTCGATGAGCTCTTCGCAGTGGACGTCTCCGATCGTCGGACCGATGCCGGCAAGGCGGCACCAAAGGCTGCACAGCACCAATGTGTGTAGCACAGTCCCCGCTTCCACATATCATGCTTGTTGATCATGTCTTTCAAAGGTATAAAAGAGGCAATTATTTGCATTTGAATCGAAGAAATATTTTGAAAAGACTTTTGTTACAACTGTAATATTATTTTCTTCAGATGTTGGCATAACGATAACTTGGGGCCATTGAGCCAAAAATGTAATATTTGAATCTTATTTGAGAATAGGGGAAAGGAAGATCTTTTTGGTATTAATTGTATTATTGAGAGGACCTTATTTATCAAAAGGGTATACAGTATTTATGTTGAAAATCGAGAACGTGACAACTTGATATCAGTGCGTTAGGTCAGAATACCTCGAGACCATGGCGAGACTTATTAGTCTCATGGGGTTCAAAACTTACTGTATAATTTTTTTTCAAAAAAAGAGAGTTTTTACATGACGGACGTGTGTACATCGAAGTGGCATTGCATTTATTTTTGTAGGGAACATTGAAGTGTTGATGGCCTGTGTTAAGAAAAAAAAAAAAAAAAAGGGAAAGTTTGACTTCGTTGTATTGGTTGTGTTGAGGTCTGTGGCTGTTGTAGTTGTTTTTGTTTGCAGTCTTATTTATGAGATTTTGGGCGGTTAGATGTCTTGACAAGATGATAGATGGAAAGAATTTGGAAACCGTGATGGTTATAGTAATCGTGAGTTATGACAATGTTGATGTGTGAAAGAAGATGTCTTTTAGTATATGATAAGAGAGATAGAATATTAATGCAACTTAGGAGATATGTGGTAGATACGTAATTTTATTTGAATCGTACAGATTATGTACTAGATTTTATAGGCATTTGGTTAATTCCATGTGATTGGAGCTGTATTGAGTATATGTATAAGGAGAGTAATGCATGAGTTGGGAATTGAGTAAGCGAGTGTCATGAAGTGCTTAAAAAGGTAATGACCTATTGTGGTGATGATTGAGGTTGATTGATACAGGTTAATGAGGCAAGGATAGTGATTAAAGGTAGGGCAAGTCGAGCCCACATGGGGAGGTATTTGTATTTAAGGATGATATAGGAAAAGAGGGTTATGGGTAGGCTGTCAGGATACTGTATGTGTCTTCTGGACACCCAGGGGACTACCGGTGAGATCCAGTTGGAAAAGGCGCTTGATCACCGCTCCTTCTAGATGGAAGTCTCCGAAAGTCAATTGGACACTAGGACTGTGTATAAGGGGCTAGATCTTTAGGCTTGAGATAGATGACTGTATATAAGAATTTTGTAAAAGAAAAAAGAAGAGAAGAGTTATAGTGTTGTAGTCATCATTGCTGAGTTGAATGTCGTGATGGTGTCGTTATGACAGATTGATAGGAAATAATGAAGACATCGCTTGGTGAGAGGGACAACAAGACTTGGGGTGAACTATATCAATGTGACTTTAGTCGAGTGATTGATGTAAGTGTGGTGAGAAACTTGTTTCGAAGTGAGGGCAATACAAATGTGAACTATTAAGGTTGATAACGAAGTAGAGTATAGTTGGTTTCACAGATGGAACTGGTGAAAATTTGGAGTGATAGGCATGCGGGAAGATGTGACATTGTGAGTCGAAGGATTTGGGCATAAAGATTTTGTGTGATGTGTATTCGGGGATGTAGACTAGACTGATGATAGTCAATGATATGTTTGTTCGAGAGAGATTAATGGATAATAGTAATAGCGATAGCAGTGATGGTGATGGGTATTGTGTGGTTGTTATCATTGAGGTTAAGTGCAACTTGAGGAATATTAATGTTGGTATGACTACTTAGTGGAGAGAAAGAAGTTTGTGAGCTGTTAAATTTGGGGTGAGTGGGACCGTTAGAAGTTATCTGTGCGAGTGAACTTGATTCTTGAGTGATGAGGTAGTATAAGTCTTAGAATATAACTGAGTATGGACATGTTGTGGTTTGAAACCCCCGAGTCTTGTGAGCATTTAGGGGGAAGTCTATCAATTCATTTGTATTAGTGTCTAAATCTTAGTATAGAGATAATCAATAATATTAGGTGTTCGGTGGTGCACCTATTGCACACATTGTGTGAGTGTTTGAGTGACGAGATGCTGTTAGGTTGTAATGTTGTCGAAATAGAGGAATATTTGATGATACGTGTATTTGATATGTGATTTAAGATTGTGACCATAAGAAATTCGTGACTTGATTAGACTAAATGAATGAGAGTATTTTAGATTGATATGAATGTGATTATTGTTGGGCTTCCTAGAGCCATAATTATGAAGTGATGGATATATTGTGAGTACATGGATATTTGGTGAGTCCGTTGGATATTGAGTGAATCTGTTAATGCATGGGTATGTTCGATGTTATGTAAGCTGTTAAATTGTACTGTTGGTTTGTTGATATAGTTCGTATATGAAATGTGTTGTTTAACTTTAACCTACATGTTTGATTTGTTATGTAATCTCACTGCGTGACATTTGCTTTTAGTGTACAATGTAGAATAAACGGTGATGTGTATGTGGGTATTTGCTACAAGGAGTTATTGTTGTAGTTGTAATCTGGTGTATGTCTATCTGGAGTAGCAACAGTGATATATGAAGAACTGGGTTTAAGGAAAATAATGGATTGGTAGTTTACCAGAATGGTTTTAATGTTGTGTTGTGAAGAGTTACGTAGAAATGACACGTTACAATAGAACTGAGTTTGGGTTTCCGAAAATAGAAACCTGTAGTGATTCAGAGCGGGCTAGGGAATGTGAAGTTGTGTTGGGCTCTTAGTTGTGTTTGAATCTTTGATAGACAAAAAAAATATTTAGTTGAGGTTTAGCCAGACTTGGCAAAAGAGTTATCTGAGTAACTAGAGGTGTGAGTTGAAGATTGTAGCTAGTGGTTTGGTTTTGTGTGTATTTAGTGGTGTTGTCAATTATTAGCTGAATCAATAAAATTGAATCAATTGTGAGGAGAGGGTAAGGGTCATTGTGCGGTCTAGATGTTGGACTTTGAGTTTCGTGGTTTTATTACGGTAGAGATTACTTGGGTTCTCTAGTTGAATTCATTGGTTGACGTTAAAAAAAAAGATGAGAATTGGAATATTAGAATTGGAGTTTTATAAGCAATTCAATATTTTCTTCTAGGACGTTCGAAAGATATTTAGTCGAATGAGACGCAAAGAATGAGAATGTTGGATTCCTGAGTTTGGAGAACGTGGGGTTGTTGTTTGTTAGATCTTGGTGTGATTGTCATGTAGATATGTGGGGAAAAGGATTTTTGTACAAAGGTTAGGACTTGAGAATTTGATAAAGATGATAGAGGTGTGTAACTGAGTGTTGGGTGGTAGGACCATACCACTAGTGAGGATTTTGAGGAGCAATCTGAATATAAAAAAAAAAATCTACCTAGGGAAGGGAGGATGAGGACATAGTTATGGAATTGTGTTATAAGGATTGGTGTTGCAATTGATGACTCGGTTGGAATTGCTTTAGCAAATTTCGAAGACAAAATTTCTTTAAGGAGAGTAGAGTGTAGAGACCTGTAATTATTTTTTTTTATAAAGAAATATCACAATTGTTGGTGAAGGCGAAAATAGTGGAATACGAGAAATGACGTGGTTATTTAATTTGGGGTTAATGCGATAGATTCATCGGTAAAGGGTTGCAAGTGTTAAAATGTATTGGCATATGTTGATATGCGCGTGCGGGTGGGGAGTAGGGAATAATTTTTCCCCTCCCATATGTTTCTTTCTCCCACGCCACACACACACCCACCACACCACACCTTTTTTCTCTCCCTTTTCCACCTCTGAAAACTCTCCCTCACTTTCTCTCCTCGATTTCATCTATTTGGGGCGTGATTTCGGACAAAGTCCAAGAATTAAAGTTGTTCTACTGAGCGAGGACTTTCAATCCATCCAAGAAAAATACGATCGGATCACGTGGGAGCTCAGTTGACTTGGTCAAAGGATTGGGTTTTGCTCAAAACCCATGAGGTATGCATTTATACGGTGTTTGTGCAGCTAGATCGTGCCTTGCTTTGTTGTTTGAGGTTGTTCTTTTCATTTTCGAAATTCTGCAGAACAGGTCACTGTTTATGGGGTTTTTTGTCATCTTAAACTTGGGATTGAATTTTGGTTCCTTCATATAAAATAGAGTAGACTTAAAGCCCATTCTAATGCCGCTGGAATCACCCTAAACCGTTGAGAATTGAATTAATGGTGGATTTTAGAAATCAGGTCATGAATTTGTCACGTTGTTGTTCGACAGATTCATATTGCTTCAGTAAATGCCTATTTAGCCATATTTTGATTGCGAATCTGACTAGGGTTCCTTCGTATCTTTTGTACTTCATTCAATCGCACAACTATCAAGACTAGAATTACTCAAAAATATTAAGGACTCGATTTATAGTGATTTTTAAAAGATTGAACTGAAATCTGGAAATCTGGGCAGCGTACAGAGCTGCTTTTTTCATTGTTTGTTATGGTTAAACGACCCTATTGGTTATGGGTCTTTATGGGTTTTAAAGATTGGTAAGTTGGTGATATTTTGACGTTGAAATCATTGAAAAATATTAAGTATGCAATTTTTAATGAATATTCAAACACAGACTGCTTTGTTGGAAATAAGGATTTGCTAATGTGTCGATTTTAGATGATTACGGTGCCCGTTCGTTGTCTAGGTATTTGGGGTGATTATGTTGGCATTGTGGCATGTTGTGGTGAATGTTATGAACTTGTTACGTGTTGAGTATGATGTTATTACATAGTGAGGGGTGAAACAAAATTGAGGCGATAGAATGAATACGAAGAAAGCCACGGATCCACCATTAAGTGATGCCGGAAATAGGACGCACGGGGCCTAAATGCCCGGAATTGAATGAAAGGATTTTGGGGGACGCACGGGGTCCCAAATGCCCGGAATTGAATGAAAGGATTTTGGTGGACACATGGGGTCCTGAATGCCCGGAATTGAATGAAAAAGGAAAATGGCTAATACTTAAGAAATACAAGACAAATCGATTATGTTCAACAAGAAAATCCAATGATATGTTTGTGTTGTTCTGCTGATAGATATACTCATTGTCATTAGCATCTTGGGGTCCATTGTATATATATAATGTTGCTCACATATTACTGTTAGTACGTGATCATCACATATACGTATAGATCAAGGCAGAATCAAGTAATTGCATAGCGATGGACAAATGACGGTTGAGGACAAGTTGTGGTCTAATTAGAATAATTCGAGTTGGTTTTTACTTCTAGTTTGACGTGTGTGCTATTGGGGTTATCTTTATGAAATCATGATTCCCTGGTTGTAGTATGCTCGTTTGTGGTGGAAGACTTATGTTTCTTTGTGGTATCTCATCGTATTCACTCACTCTAGGTGGATGACTCATCGCATTTTCGTATAACTTGTGTATAGATTTCTTTATTGGGCTAGTATAGCTCATCCTATTATTTTCAGGTACGATTCAAGGAAGTTGGCATGACGTACATATCGTGCTTGTTGATCATGTCTTTCAAAGGTATGAAAGAGGCTATTATTTGCATTTGAATCGAAGAAATATTTTGAAAAGACTTTTGTTACAACTGTAATATTATTTTCTTCGGATGTTGGCATAACGATAACTTGGGGACATTGAGCCAAAAATTTAATATTTGAATCTTATTTGAGAACAAGGGAAAGGAAGATCTTTTTGGTATTAATTGTATTATTGAGAGGACCTTATTTATCAAAAGAGTATTCATTATTCATGTTGAAAATCGAGGGCGTGACACTGGGGATTTGGATGCCGGACGGTGTTCGTCTGTGCAAGAGACTGAGGGAGACGGTGGACTGGACGGCTCACGGCAGCAGCATCAAATCTGGAGTGGAGGAGCGTGGGGGTGTACTGAGACTTGTGGGCTAGCTTAGGCGTTTTTCGTTTGGGAAAGTGAATTGGAGACCGACAGTGACAAGGGTTTAGGATTATAATGTATACACGTATATATGTATTATAATGTAGTATATATATATTATATGGTCGGGTCGGGTTCGACGGGTTACCTAGGCGCCGACCCAGATCCCGAACCGAAAATCGAAAATTCTGCACATCTCAAACCGTAACCGACGGAATCACTGGTTCGGAGCCGTCCGAGACCCCTTGGGTCGGGTTAGACCCGTGAACCCGCGGGTAATTTGCATACCCCTAGGAGGCTTAATAAATCAAAGCCGGGCCCAAATAAATTGGCCTATAGGAGCTGGCAGAACATAAAGTTTTGAATCTAAGACTCTAGACCATGGATAACAAATATGACGTGGCATGCCAAGTGAAAGCATTGGGATGTGAAACAAGTTCAATCAAAATGTCAAATGTTTGATGTATTATGTCAAATTTGACATTGATGTCAAAATTTATCTTTGATTACTTTACTCTCTAAAACTTCCTGAAATAATAAATTTGACATTTTGGTTAAAGTCAGCATCTTGAAGATGCCAAATTCAACATGTCAAATTGTCACAAAACCTTCAAAAAATATTGGCATCCTCAAATTTGAAGCTAAGGTTGGAGATGCTATGAAGTCTTAGATAAAAAACTTATCTTGTTCAATTAGCTCCTATAGGGCTAATTTATTCGGGCCCGGCTCTGATTAATTAAGTCGCCTCGTCCTGGATAGCTAGATAGGACTCCCAAAATTAATTGGCGCGTGGAATATATTGATCAAAACAGCCTCAGAATAATTGAGATATCCAAAAAAAAAAGAAGAAAAAACTCTGCAAAAATAATCGGAACTGAATTTTGTTTCTCATTTTTTGTTTAGGCCATAATGGAGGATTTGGTCCAGACTGCTAGACTCTACTACAGTAAAAGCTCACCAGGCATCAAAGAAGCAGCACACAAATTTTTCAATTCGCTCGACAACGACAATGACGGGAAGGTGAATCTCCATGAATTTCTAGGGTTTATGCAGCAAGAAGGGCACACAAAAATGAGCAATCGCCATTTCTTCGAAGAACTGGACAAAGACGGGAGTGGAACCCTAGAATTCATGGAAGTTATGGCTCTTTACTACGTAATCAAAAGTGGGAGGCCATTTTGTAGTGGGTGCGATGAGTTTATTCTGGGAATGTATTTTACTTGCTCAAAATGCTTCGAAAATGGCGACAACTCGTTTTGCGTTTGTCCAAAGTGTTTCGACGGTGATCTTTTTGTTCATGAGCATGACCAGTTCTTGGATAACTATGCTTTGTTGGAAGCCAAGAGATTGGAAGGGATTGCTAATCATTCGAACCATCACAAGGTAATTGAAGCAAGGAATTAAAGGTTAATTATTCAATAATACTGCCCCATCGAGTATCCTGTGGCAATGTTCGCATGTTACTACCAGCAAATCACGTAACGAACATTTGTAGGCGAGAATTTATGATGAAAGTAGAAGCATGGGCAGAGCCAGAATTTATGAAAACTTATGGGCAATGGGATCAACAAACTGCTTGTAATCGGAGTCCGTGACACGTATGGTCGAGTTTGATATAGATAAGAGAAATGCTAGAGACACATCAATGTGTCACACCTCATAATTTTGATGGGTTCTTAAGAGAAATTTCAGATATTTTATGTGGTTAACTATGTCAAAAATCAATACTCCCTCCGTCCTATTTTCATTATCAATTATTCTGTTCCGTCTCTTTTGTTTATATCTTTTAGTTTGAATCTTGAAAAATATGCAATATAGATCTTGATAAGTTTATATAATACAAAGTTTTGAAAATTATAAAAAATATTATAGATTAAAAGTTATAAATAATAAAAAAATAACAGGCAATTTAAAAATGAACTATAAAAATGGGACGAAGGGAATAAAATCTATGGACATTTTAAGCAATTTTTCAATTTAGTAGGGTCAAAGACTCAAGTGGCCTACTTTAGAGTACCTACTCCCTGTTCCCTTCCGTGAAAGAAAAGGGGTGATTCCGGGGGCGGCTCTGGACTCAAAAAATACACTAAAAATTTGATAGTATATATTTTTTTTAAATACAAAAATCATGGTGATTCACAATTTGCATGCTATGGTTTTTCATCTATCGGGGGTACCACAAATATAGATATAGTAGGAGTAGTACTTCTGGACTACTCAAATAACTTTCCAGAAATTAAAACACATATCTAATGCTCCATTTAGAAAGTTGAAATTTGTTTATTTTCGTAATGTCTTCTTATTTTTCTAATGGTTTTCTCATTATTGGAGCCAAATAATGAATTTGTAGATCTATTAAATTTTGTATTTCATTATGTCAATGTATCTGTGTACTAGTGCTAACCCGTGCCTACGGCACTACGTATACTGGTTGGAAGGAGATGGCAATTGTGTGATTTAAATGAAAATCATGGACACTTAATCGGGAAGTGGGAGGATCACTACAGCCTTTAGATCAAATGAATCTAAGCCGTTCTAACAACTTGTCCCCACACCCTTTTGTTTTATAATAGAGATTGTTCGGGGTTGTTGGCGTTCATAGTGGTTGTTTGATTGCTGTAAATGGATAAAAACGAATGGTGCTTGTGATATCACACAAAATGTAACGGCTACTCGTGCATTGTTGCCCTAAGTTTCCTATCTCTTATAGGAAATTTAGCTCTCCAGGGATCCCTCTTTCTCAATAAGCCAAGATCCTGTTCATGCAGGGATTCACCTATTCACGCAGGGATTCCTCTCTATATGGGATTCGCTTCATACTAGGACTCTTTCCTTGCTTATCAGGAAAGAACTCTTTCCTTGCTTATCAGGAAAGAATATTCGGTTTCTTTACTTGTAAGATCTTATTCTCTTCTAGAATACTCTTACCACCTTATCACTTAAGGCTGTCTTTCCAAGGGATCTTCCTCTGTTCCGCCATCTCATTGTTGAACAAACTGCTCCATCTAGTGACCTTTTATGTCATTTGTCGTCGTGCCGACCACCGTCCTCATCAGCGGTACAACCTAGTTTATCTACCACGTGGTCCCACGTATCACATGTTCGGGCACCTACTAAGTCTGTTTAGGAATACCTCCCTACAATTGCTCCCGAGTTTTGCCCACTGTCATTGTTCGGGTACTGCGAGTAAAGCTTCAAATGAACCTTGAGCCTAACTCTTTGGCTCTCGTGCAGTCATGATGTCTGTGTTCATTAATACTTTTGGCGTCTCTATCATCATGCCTTCTCAAGGAAGAATATCTACATGGTGCGTCTCGTACACTTTGTATTTAATTCGAATTGACGTCCCAGCTAAACGGCGTTAGAACGGCATTTTTGCTTATTCCTCTTTCCATTAGCATCTCCTGTAACGGCATGAGGGGTGTTGCTTTGCTTACATCCCCCATTTATACCCCCAAGGGTTCATTAGGGTTTTCATCTCCCCTTTTTCAAATCCTTTTGCTCTCTCTCATCGAACCTAGGTGAGCTTCTCTTGCTACCGCTGCATCAACTTCGTAAGCATCTTATTCTCTCTATTCTTTTCGTTTCTTTCTGAGATCTCAGTCTCAGATTTGCCCACCTAGGGTTTCGATCAAATCCTCTTTCCGATTTTATTCCGTCTTGCTACTCTTTCGTCTCCCATGGCCAATGAGGATGAAGAAGCCCTTAAGCCTAAAAAATTTAGGAAATTCTGTGAAACCCCTGAAGGCATGGCAGCATTCAGGTCCGAATATGGTATACTTGACAATGTAGGGCTCGAACTCGCCCCCTTAAGTGCTGACAGGGAGATTGGCTCGTGGGATAGAATGCTTATCCCTATTGTTGCCATTGTAGAGGGCGGGGTTCGTTTCCCCCTTCATCCACTGCTTCGCCATGTCTTAAATTGGTACCGACTTACACCTGTGCAAGTTTCCACTGACGTGTGTAGGCTGGTAATGTGGGTCATAGCTTTGAATGTAATTTTGGGAACTCAATTAGGCATTTGGGATATTCATTGGTGGTATAACATCGTGCTAAACCTTGAATACAACACTTATTACTTCAAGGTTAGGAAAACAGATAAGCGTTTCGTGCTAAACCTGTCAGATTCTGCTCATGGTCATGAAATTGACTTCCTCTATGTCACCGGAGGCTTCGAGCCATTGGGGGAAGACGGCCAAGTGGTGGGCTTTCATTGCCCTCACATATGAGGTTACCCACGTATGCTCCTAATTTGCTAATATACTTTTTTTTTCTTCTGTTCCTTACAGCTTTGTTTCTAATTCGCGTTGTGTTCTTATATGCCGCAACCAACGCTAACAAAAGGCCTCAAAGGGAACCTAGCTACGTCCGATCAGCGGATATCACGAAGGTTCTCTCAAACACAGGAGAGCCGGGCACTACAACAGCCGGTCGGGGTCGTAACGCAGACGTTTTGTTGTGTTATAATCCCGCCTACAAAGGCTTTATTGATAGGAGACTCAGTAATCCAAGCACTAGTACTGCTTCAACATCATCTGCTCCCCAGTCAAGAAGTCTGAGATCCCGTGTTGGAGTGACGATAGCTGGGTAACCATGTGAAGTACCTATTTCCGGAGGCATTCCACTTCTTCGCTTGATTGTGAAAAGGGCTCCTTAACGACAAGCCGAACAGTCGCTCCTTGATCGTGATACCAGCCAATCATCTTTATTAGGGTATTCTCCTTCACCCCCAAGTTCAGGTACGATGTCTCGACAACCACTGAACCTGAGTTCCCTCTTCACTGTCTCTGCTCGGGGACGTGGAACTATTGGCTCGACAACGTCTACCGGGCATGCCCCTCCGCCACCTCGTCGTACCAAAGGGGGGTCCATCCGGACTACTTCGTTCCCTCCTGGGTTCGACCCCACTCTTGAAGACGGTGATGCCCATCGGGACAAACATCCTAGGAATGAAGATTCGACGGATGTCGCCGTGCAGGCTACAACGTCCATTCAACAGCCCCATTCGCCAGTCACCCAAGTTTTTCCTCAAACCTGGACACGCCAGCTCATCAGGGGTGATTGGCCCGTTCACGTTGGGGATAGTGCAAGTTCCTCAGAAATTGCACTAGCGCCTGCCCGAGGCCTACTTCTTCCTTCAGACATGCAAAAGGAGTCTGGGCCTACGCTTGATCGGTTGGTGCCCACCGGTTTAGTCAGTGGTATTAAGGTAACCTTTCTTTTCTCTTAGATCAATTTCCATTTCTTGATTATTTCCCCAGATCCTAACCTTCTACACACTGAGCTCTTGCCAATTTATTCAGAAGATGGTGGCACTAGGTCAAAAACTACAAGAGAATCTGAGCACAACAGACTTCTGAGAGATAATACTAGGTAGCTGCAAACAATTGCCAGACTTGAAAGAGAAAGAGATAAGGCTAAGTCAGAAGTGGATGGAATGAAGGCCCGAGAAGTAGCATGGATGCCCCTTAGCAATATATCATCCTCCCCCTTTGCAAGGAAGCTGCAAGAAGCAAGGTTGCCAAGCAGGATAAAGCATGGCACGTTCATCCCTTACGAGACAAGTGCAGATCCCGTGGCGCACATATAACATTACCAGCAGGCTATGTTCATGCACGATGGGGATGGTGCAATTATGAGCAAGATGTTCCCATCGAGTTTGGGAGAGGTAGCTTTGTCGTGGTTCCATAAGCTAGGTCTGCACTCCATACGAGGATGGAGGCAACTGGCCGAGGAATTCATTGCTCAATTTTTGACGAGTACAAGGGCCCCAAAAACTTTTGAAAGCCTCTCCGCTATGAAGCAAGGAAAGAACGAACCAATCAGAGATTATGCAAAGAAGTATTGGGAGACTTTCAATGAGATTGAAAGTTGTAACGAGGAATATGCAATAGCCACATTCAAAATTGGGTTGCCAGTCCGAGGGGAGCTGCGCCGATCATTGAACATGAGTCCAGTAGGTATGTTGGCAAAATTAATGGAGCAGATTGAGCAACATGCCAGAATGGAGGATGACAAACTCCGAGAGGATGGCAAAGTTGGTGTCGAGCAAGCCAAGGGGCCTGCGAAGAAAGCAGACAAACCAGAGCTTAAGACTTACTGGGAAAGAAAGGATTATGGGCAGGCTAAGAGGGAGCTGTATAAGGAGAGGCAAGCTCCAGATCCCAAGTCTTTCTTTTCGGTAACCATGGTCTGGAAAGAACCAATTTACAAGATTCTTTATCGAATAAAGAATTGCCCTTACTTCAAGTGGCCCCTGAGATTAGAGAGAGACAAGGATGCAAAGTGAGATACGAGCCAACATTGTAGCTACCATAAAGACTGGGGTCACATGACAGAGGATTGTGAGATGTTCAATAAGCACCTTGATGATCTAGTGGCTCAGGGATACGAGAGGGATCCAAAGAGAATAGGAGAGCAATAGAGTTGGATTACGAACTAAATCCAAGGGGTGTAATCCATATGATACATGGATTGGCCACACCTTAAATGAGAAATGAGGTGAGGTTGCTCCAAAGGTAAGTCAAGTATGACCAACATGTCATGCACCTAGGAAAGAAAAGAGGGCGTGAAGGTGAATTATGTGACGAGGGTATAAACTTCACGGATGAGGAACTGGGAGGAGTCCAGGTGCCGCATAACGATGCTTTGGTCATAACCCTACGAATTGGGGAGTACGATATTGAGAGAATCTTAGTGGACTCAGGAAGTTGCACAAAGGTGCTAACTATGACGCGTTCAAGAAGTTAGGACTGACCTAAACGGATCTGGTATAGTCAATAACACCATTGGTTGGATTCAGTGTAGGGGCAATGTGGCCATTGGGAAAGGTAATGCTGCCTGTTTGGGCAGGAACAGTGGTGCTACAAAATGACTTTTTGGTAATGGATGTACCTTCCTTCTACAATGCAACTATAGGGAGGACGTGGTTGCACAAAATGAGGGCCGTATCCTCAACCTACCACCAGATGGTTAAGTTCCCGGGATCAAATGGAATTGAAAAGATCAGCTAACAATAAGATTACATGTTAGGATTAAAATAAAACAAATATTAATCATATGTCGAACGATTATGGACCAGTCTCAAGACTAGGCAAAGAGGGGTGCCTAACACCTTCCCCATATTGTACTCTTGGCTTCCATACCCAGAATCTCTACTTGTTTTTCCTAGTTTTCATAAACTAGGTGGTGACTCTGTTTTGATGATAACCACTATCATGTGGCAATGTTCCTAGCCATGAGAATATCCACGATCTTGGTTTATGAAGCAATCAATCAAACAAGCATAATCAATCTGTATGGCGATGCCCCGTTTGAGAGGTGTCTACACTAATCCCCTCATTATAACCTTGCTGATACGCAGACTTGGCTTCACTCTTGCTTGACTCAAGTTTTGTGAGGGTCTGGTTAAGGCTATCCTCGGCACCGTCCAACTTGACCTTTAACTCCTCGACCGTACCACGTGTCTGGTCTCTCTCTCTTTCGAGCCTGGCAATAGTGCGCAACATCTTGGCATTCTCACTGCAAGCTTGGCTCGCTGGGGCTCCACTTGGCCGAGTTTTTGGGCCATTGCCACCATTTTTTGCATTGACTGACCAAGCATACAGGAATTAATAAAAGGTATTGGATTCTAAGAAAAGAACAACAGAGTAGTATGCTTGCCCTGTCTCAGGCCGGGTAGAATGAAGGCTTGAGACAGGGCAAGAGCAATATCCTCGGAGTCCACACTATCCCGTACTATCGGTCAACCAATTAATGTGCACTGTGAAGTACTGGCATTACAAAGAGACAAGATGAGTCGCCGTGGAAGGTGGTGATCGACAATAAAGACCGATGACATGAGGAGTCATTGGTCCAAACAGTCAAGGAGAATCGATAACATGAAAAGTCATTGGTCCAGGCACTCTGTTAGGCAATGAGATGGCCGAACAAGAGCAAGAACTTTGAGAAAAGTAGCCTTGAGTGTTAAAGCGGTAGGAACATTCTAGAAGGTACCAGTACAGTGGCATTTCGTAAGGAATGATATCCCGAGAATTAAGGATCTCAACAAGAGACCCAACGGAAATGGGATGTTTGGCCAACCATGGGAAGGAGTTCTAAAAGGACTAAGGGGGTTAATTGATAAGGGAACGAGAATCTAAGACTATCCCGGTTTCCTATGCGAGAAAGGAAACCTAGGACAAGAAGGGTGCTTAGGAAACAAGCATGCATACACCTATATAAACAAGGTTAGCCTGGAGGTAAAAGGTATGCAATACGTTGCATTAATATTATTTACCTATTGATAATTAGGGTTTATACCAGTACGTGATACTAACTTAGGCATCGGAGGGCCTGTGCCACGAGAGGCAAAGGTACGCTTACCCCTTGTTTGTTTTGTAGATTAGAGTTTCAATGATGAATTAGGGTTCCGGTCAAAAGGCACGAGAAGCCGTTATAATCTTGTGTTGTTCTAAGCACCATTCGTTTTTGTCCAATTACATTGACTTAGTTCCACTGACCAAGTCGTGATTCGTTCCGAGAAATCTGCCTTTCATAGCAGTGACTTCAATGGAAATTCCATGTAAACCACAATCTTGTGGCTCTAGAAATAGTGTGGCAACTTCCTTGCCGTTGTCTTTAATGTCAGGACCAATTTCTCAAGGGGTAAATATCTCGTTTATGCGTCCAGTAATGTCTTGCTCACGTAATATATAGAGATTTGCTCGGATCCCTTACTCCTTAATAACACTTCACTTACAGCATGTTCAGAAATCGCTTAATATAAAATTAAAAACTCACCCGGATCTGGAGTTGACAAGAGTGGGGCTGCTGCCAAGTACTTCTTTAGGTCTTGGAAAGCCTGCTCGCATTCTGCTCCCCATTCATATTCCTCCCTTTTCTTCAGTAACTGAAAGAAAGGTCTGCACTTGTCACTTGACCGGCTGATGAATCTGTTGAAGGCCGCGGCCATCCTAGTTAGCCTTTGGACCTCCTTCGTCGTCCTTAAACTTTTCAGTCTTTGCAAGGCCGTTATCTTATCGGGATTTGCCTCTATCCCCCTTATGGTCACAAGGTGGCCTAGGAATTTCCCTGAATTAACTTTGAACGCACACTTCGACGCGTTGAGTTTTAGTTTGTACCTTTGTAGGATTTCAAACGCCTCCTTCAAATCAGCTATGTGGTCCCGTTTTGAGGCGTTGAGTTTCAGTTTTAATAAGTAGAAGACATACGATCTCTGTTGTTCATGTTATCATAATAACAACTTCAACCATGTCCACTCTTTCTTCTTGGACAATTTTGCTCTCCTCCGAATTGAACTATCGGAGGTACTAATATGTACATATATATGTTATTATGTATGCATTTATACATGTGACATTCCTCCAACAATTATGCAATTCAATTCGTTGAATTATTAATTTTTCTGTTGTCAAGAAAAGTTAATTACGTTCAACTACACTTGGTGTTTGCAGGGTAACACTTCGGCAGGGGTTGGAAGAAACAACTATAAACGTGTAAGTTCTATTGGATAATAGATTTATGCTACGATGACTATATAGACTTTCTTTTTTGTTCCGCGAATTACGATATACTATTAAAACTCGACTTGGGAACATTGAGAAGGTTGAGGTTGCATCAGTACTGTACGACATACATCTCAACTAGCTAGGTTAGTGTTGGCGATTTTAAACGTTAGGGGGTGTCTGTGAGAAACACATATAGATGAGGGGATCTCTGTGTAATTTTCCTGAAGAAAATTCAATAGAGTATAAAAATGTGAATCAACGTTGGAAAAAATTTAGACAAGACAACAGTAAAAATAATCTTTTTAATGTTTCTCGTCCTTCGTGAATTGTACTGTACGATATACATCTCAACTAGCTAGGTCAGTGTGGGAGGTTTTAAACATTAGGGGTGTCTGTGAGAAATATGTATAGATGAGGGGGTCTCTATGTAATTTTCTTGGTGAATTGGTTTTTTTCCTTTTGAACGTGAGTTTTTACATTTTGAAATTGTTCTCATCTAGATAAATAATTAATTCAAAAAAATTGGCATTGATCTAACAAAAATATAAATAAATAAATAAAATAAATCAAAACATTGAGAGAGTAATTTATGCCAAAGTGCCCCGTAATCGGGAAAAAAATTGAAATTACAAAGTCCACGCCACATAATTACGTCTGGTTTACCTTGGATATATTCAAACTCATTTTTATATGCTTAAACCTGTCAATTGTAAGCCATTCAATTATGTTTATTAAGACTAATCCTTAGAGTCGTTGTTTGACCGGATATGAGTATTGGATGAGGCTATTTCTTAATTAATTAGAAGTCACATAAGAAGTTTTCTTCCCCAAAGAAACGAAAGAAGTTTGCTTCCTCCTCAGGTTTAAATTTGAAATCTCAAAAGTGCTATTAATTTTTGTGGATCAATGTTGACTTTGTCTGCAACTTAATTGGGCCCCTAGCTAATGACCTATAAGATAGATCCACCAGCAATCAATGGAAGTCTGCATAAGCTAGTCGAAACACGTTGAAGTTGTTTATGCGCATTGTGCTTTTTATTACTCATTGATCATCTTTCAACTGTGTTTGGGTTTTGATGGTTATAGTAATAGAACAAAGCTGCTGAAGCCTTTGAGACTGGTGCGAGTGTTGCTGACGCCGCTAACAATGTTTATGACCTCGGATCCACCATTGCATCCGCGGCCGGCTTTTGTACTATCATGTAATAATGCTCGGAGCAACGAGTAATTATTCAGTGGTCTTAGAACACTATCATGTGATGTTCCAATACTTTCATCCACCACATGCACATTTCCGTAGGGTTCATACACCTAATGCTGAGTCTGGCCTACAAAAGCGCGTAGTGGATAAGGATGTCAAGGCAACGTGGTGCCCCAAGACCACCAAATAATTTTCCAGAGCAACTTGGTTATTTATTTAAAGCCAAAATATTCATCAATTGTGGCTTGGAAATTCTAGATTAATCCCACTTGCATAAATGTATGTTTCATTGTCCATCAGTATTTCAATATGCGGGGCTCTATAGCAAGAGCTTGTAACCTAAGCAAGGGCATTAAGGTGGTTGAATAAGTTGTCTTCCACGATGGTTACCAGTGACATCTGGCATCCACAATCATAACACAGTATTTTAATATAAAAATAAAAATAAAGTATCCGGGCTGACACAAAAGGCCCGAAATTCAACAAAAAAAATCACGTTGAAAATGCGCCGAGTTTCATCTTGATAGTGGATAGATCAGTAAAACTATTTTTTTTTTTTATATGTTTACGGATGATTGCCGTTATAACATGAAAATTATTTTGGAGATTTAACCTTAAAGCACGTATGCCCACTTGGATTTTAAATATACTATTCACCAGGTTCTGCGCGAAAGGGAGGCCCTTTTCTGTTGAATAACATGCTCAGACTAAGGGATACTTATCGGGGAAGATGAGTAGTCATCTGGAAAATTGACCTCTTGTAGTGCTCATGATGTTCCCTTTTTTTTTTTTTCCGGTTCGATTATTATATACTATTCTAATATTTGGGGTTGATCGGTTCGATTATCGCGACTCATGAACTTGAATCCTAGCTCCATTCCTAATCCCTCCAGGGTTTCCAAGAAATTTAGAAGTTCAACCCTAACTGAGGAAGCTAGCTGGGTTCAACGTTTGACTCCTTTCGGGCTTGTTTTCCATTATGGTCAATGTATTTTTATTGGCTTTGTTCAAAGACTGTGGCCGTCATAATGGTTTTGTTTGTTTGTGTTTTGTTGCAGCTTAGCTCATCTGTTATCATTGCTGAACTTCCAACATCCACAACAAATGATGTTCCTTGTGAACCCCAACCGGTGAATACGTTTGCCAACTCGATCTCATGTGTTTTTCCTTTTGGGCTTGTTTTCAATTATGGTCAATGTATCTTTATTGGCTTTGTTCAAAGACTGTGGCCTTCATAATGGTTTTGTTTGTTTGTGTTTTGTTGCAGCCAAGCTCATCTGTTACCATTGCTAAACTTCCAACATCCACAACAAATGATATTGCTCCTAGTGAACCCCAACCGGTGAGTACGTTTGCCAACTCTCTGTGTGTTTTTCCTTTTGGGCTTGGTTGGGAAAGGTGATAAAATCTCTGTGTTAGCGAATTTAATTTTTAACCCCTTATATCACCAAATTTCCAGATCAATGGTGTTAGAAAACTACCTGTTTTCCAAAATCCTGTACGCGACACCCTAAATGACTATAGTCCTTCTCAAGTATTATTTTAGTAATAATTTCGGTAAAATCGTAATAACAAAAACTAGAGGGGCATACCCCTACAAACAAATGTCAGAGACAAATGAAACAACAAAAACTACAGCAACAGCCAACAGAAACATCTAAGAACTAGAAAAGAGAACTAGAGGAAGATGCCAAGAAAGTCAGAACGATCAGTTTTGATCATCTCACTTCTTCACATGCCTTCGAGAGATGATGCAAGCCCTCGAATCAGATCAGGAAACTCTAAGCAATAAGAACCAATGAAACAAGGGATTGCCTGAAATATTCTTTTGTTCGTCTCGCACCTGACAGATTGTTTAAACGAGGATCGAACTGCTTCTTTGTTGAGCTTTTTTAAAAACCAGACCTGCTCGGCTGGTTCGACCGGCCCATACTCTAGTCCAGGGCAACCCTCAAATTGCCATTATTTAAAAACCGGTCTAAATTTTGAAAATTGCTAAAACCGAACGATTGAACTAGAGACCCGTTCGAATCAGTCTGATTTGGGGCAAGCCGGACTGTCCTGAGTGAAACTTTAACTTCGTTTTCCAGCCACATTAAATGCTCCGTTTAATGCAAGCCAGCCTCATACGACACGGGATCTTCTGTTTGACTTTCCCTATTTCAGCCCTCTGTTTTACTCCTCAAACAATGACACGTGTAGTTCACACCAAAAATCAAAAGGCTAAGCTACACCTAATCTTTTTCTCTACTGTGAAACCCTTGTCTACGAAACACAATTTTCTCTCTTCGGCATATCACCTCCTCCGTCATCGATAGCATCCTCAACTTTAACTTCCAGCCACATTAAATGCTCCGTTTAAACCAAGCCAGCCTTACACCCCATTGGCTTGTGCAAGCCCGCCCCGACCGGAAAGTTCTTACAACATTCGTGTAGCTTTGGTAATGATTTACATTTTGGAGAAAGATTTCCTATAGAGAACTACTTATTTCCGGAGGTGCTGTAAACACTTGTTTACAACACTCAATTGTGACTGTTCAAAAGTGATTTGGACAGTCGAGATGTTAATGAAACTATTTCAGAGAAAAATTAAACTTTTCTCCGGAAAAGTTTCATTAAAATCCGGACCTTCCAGAACATTTTTGGACGATTTTATTTGGTTGGTTCTGCAAACAAGCTGTTTATAGCACAACCATAAATAAGTATTTCTCGCAGGAATTCCTGCATCCAAGTGCAGATGGCAGCTCTTCATAAGCCCACGTCCCTTCTTCTAATTATCCCATCACACTCGAAATTTTACTCAATCCACCGTTAACTCCAATAATCCTTAATCTAAAGGAGAAAGATTTCCTCAACTCAGGTGGGATTTGCCACCGACGAGTTCAGATTCTTTAGAATGCATATTTCTTCAAGAATAGTGTGTAATTCCTCATCTTCCACTTCAAATTATGAGGGATATAAGTACAGTCCGAACAATATTTTTAAAGATATTTTATAGTCTAATAATAATATTTATACAATTAATATATATGTTTATATAATTATGACATCACAGTTTAATTATGGTTTGACTACGGTTAAACAAACATCGTTCCAAATCAAGTCAGCGCGCATGATTGAAATTGTGTTTAGCACCAATGTAATATTGCATGTTCATATTTGCTGACGTGATTATGTTTTTAGCTATGGGAGCAACTTCCGCACAGAGCGGCTGAGGCAGTGGTACAAGCGATCGCGTTAAAAATGCTTGACTTTGTATTCGACACAGCCAGTTCCTACTGTACCGCTGAAACACTGGAGTTATTCGTAATCACTCTCACTCTGTTTCTTCTCTCTCGGTTTTTCTCGGTCCTCACCAATAATTAGCAGAGACAAAACACACATATATTTGTAGCATCTGCCTTCCACATGACGATTTTGAATTCATCTGTAACTCATTTGTTTCCGAAGTACTAATACAGTTGTTTGAGACATCTACCGTAAGGCCAAAGCCATTTGCTCGGTGCTGAGGTTTATTAATTGCCGTGAACTTTTAGGACTGTATTTGGATTTTCGGAATTGTTTTGGTTATCAATCTGTACTACTGTATCATCCTCAGTATATGCTAATTCTGGCCAAGACGTATGCCACTTGTCCCACGCGTGTTAATTTGGTGCCCGAACGAAGGGTATTAGTAACAATGGTAAACAAAATTGTGACTGTATTTATTATTATTATTTTTTGGCCTCTGATACCGTTACACCATGATATATTGGGGCTATTAAAAATACAGAAGGCTCACATTTTTCTGCGTCGATTGAGAACCACTTGTTGTCTTCTTCTTCTCTCACTTGGAACAAGCACAAGTTGTTCTCTTTCGTAGCTCGTGGAATGATCTTTATTGTTCCCCTACCTCAATCTCACTGGACAACTTCTTGTTATTCTTTGCCCCCTCTCCTGCAGGGACCTTTTACACAACATTGATAGACATCTGAGCCCTCTTCACACATTTCAATTAAGCAGATTTGCATCGTAGGAATGGGCCGCAATAATCGACAATGGAGTTCATTTTTAATTTCTTGGCATTTAATTTGCAGAGAGGTGATCAGTTCGTTGAAATTTTGGCCCATCACCCGTGCGCTGAAACCCGATGGAAGAGGAGAGATTGATTTCACGTACTCCACACAAACACATTTACAAAGTCACATTTCTCACATTTTTCGCACTGTCTCAAACACTCATACACATCAGTGGGGTGACCCCCTTGGAGTGGGAGATGGGGTGCTTGGTAGCGGTGCTAAGTGGTCGATCCTGCCGTTCGTCTCAACAATTGATGGCTCAGATCTTAATCCAAGCGGAGGCGGGGGGCTGCTATGCCCGTTTTTGGGCCCACCCCGGTCTCGTTCCGATGATCGGAATCGTTCACTTTGTAGAGCTCGTCGAGTAGAACAACTATGCAAAAAATCAGCTTAATTGGATATTATTAAGCGCTTGATCGGAGCCCATACAACTCTCGGTCCATGGGTTACAGTGGATTTGATCCAGTGTTTCGGATCCATTCTTTTCAAAATAAAAAGGTTCCGATCAGGTACTTAATGATATCCAATTAAGCTGATTTTTTGCATAGTTATTCTACTCGACGAGCTCTACAAAGTGAATGATTCCGATCATTGGAACGAGACCGGAGTGGGCCCAGAAACGGGCACAGCAGCGTTGCTGCTGTCCCCTTGGGGACAGCAGCCCCCCCGCCTCCTCCAATCCAAGCACCTCGCTCTCTCACTCTCACTTTTTTCTGTCCCACACAAATTAATCATGATACATATGCACTATAATTTATACTCCCTTCGTCCCCATTTAACAATCCTTTTTGGAAATTCGTATTATTTTTCAATTGTTTATATCTCATAGTATATAATGATTTATGTGATTTTGAAAACAATGTCTAACAGAACTAATTGAGTTATATCAAATAAGATCCATATTACATATATAATTTTTATTGATTTAGAAATATACCTCATTTTTTATCAGGTTAGAATACAATGAAGAACCATTAAATTGGAACGGAGGGATTACTGTACAGGAGCAAATTATAACAACCGCTCAATACAACTCACACACCAATCATTCTATCTTCCCAACATTTTAATAAAATCAACAAGGCTACTTGTATAAGTACTAACTAATTAATAAGAATGTGGATAATGTTCACCAACTTTCAAGGTATGTGAAAAGAATCCCTTCTTTTCTGTCTCCGCACTTTGTTTCTTTCTCAAACTTTCCTATCAGATCGATTGTACACAAACACACATATGCAAAGGGAAGGGGTAGACAAAATCCAATGCACTCTACAATAGAGCTTTGGCTAACTCACGGGAATACCGACATCAAATGATGCCTCCTTAATGTGCCGGACAGCTAATCTTGACCGGGGCATTCTTGGTCTGAGCCCTCGGTCCTACAACACCCACCTCATAAATATTGTAGTTACCGGGGGATTTTTGGTCTGG
>BPLS01028386.1:103667-107598 GCA_019656275.1 Rhododendron kiyosumense | reverse complement strand
GAGATCACGATCGATAAGGGTAGGCTGTCGACGAAAGAGATTGAGAAAATGGTACAGGAGGCTGAGAAGTACAAGTTGGAAGACAAGGAACACAAGAAGAAAGTGGAGGCAAAGAACGCGTTGGAGAATTACGCTTATGACGTGAGGAATACTATTAAGGATGACAAGAATGGCGCGAAGATTTCTCTGGGTGACAAGGAGACAATTGAAGCTGCGATTGAGCAGGTGACTCTCTTGTTGGATGAGAATCAGCTCGCGGAGAGGGAGGAGTATGAGAATAAGATGAACGAACTGAAGCAAATTTGCAACCCAATAATTACTAAGATGTAGCAAGGTGCCGTGGTGGTACGGGCGACAACGATGGTCCTCCATTTTGTGGTGGAAGTGGCGTTGCACGGCTGGAGTCCAATATTCTTCGGTGGCAAGATATTTTCACATTCTCTTTATATCCGCATGCACTCCTCTTTCCGTCCTTTTTTTTTTGGTAAAATCATAAGATTACCCTTACATTCCAATTAAGCTCTTCACTCATGACGGGCACTTTCGAAACTTCATATGAATAAAGGCTGAAAAAGGAGGGCGTACGGATAAAAGGAGAGTGCAAAAATCACTTTCCTCTTTTTGAGGTTTGAGTATTTCAGTCATCCGTATGTCCCCTCTGAAAACTAATTAATGTACCTTTTGGGTATTTCCTTTCTGTAATTTTTTGCTTTGGGTTTTTTGTTTTGCTTCATGAACACTATTAGTTTCTCCATATTCAGTGCGTCATCTCCTGCATGTAGATGGCGAAATTAATATTATGTGAAATGTTATCTATATCTGCTTTTGTCAATAAAATTTGGGATTTCTGCTTTGTCAAGGGTTGGTTGGATAACTTGGATTGCTTGGAACAATAAGCTAAATAAGTATCTATATATGAAGTTTCTTTTGCGGCTAACTACGAACTATAGTAAGGATTTTAATGCAGGAAAGTACTCAGGAAAACTAGTAGCTTGTAAAACGTTAAACCTTCTGGCTAAGTACTCATGCCATTCTTAAAATTTGTTAGCCCAAAGGTTTCTATCGATTCCTTGTTGATTTTGATGATAACAAAGCATAGAATATTAATGGAGAAATATAATTGATTTTGAGATAATTGTTACTGATTTAAATAAATGTTAATTATATAGTTTGTAGGAGTTGATTAAGTTGAACAAAGAGAGTCTACATGAAATCGCTATCTTTAATAAGTCAACATTTGAATAGAAGAATACAGATTAAGGACAATTCTTCTCCTTATTTTCATTTGGCTACATGCATGGGCTCTTCTGAAAGGAAAATATTAATCAATGAGGAAGGTAGAAAAAAGAGTCTTTATTATCTCTAACGGCTTGCTGATCGGCTCATTGAAAAAGTGGAAGATGGATTTGAAAACTCTCAATTTTGATACACGTACGCCATGCAAGGCCCAGATGCTTTTGTTGGCCGTTGGTTGATTAAGTGCGGACGTGCCAAGACTTATAGCACCTAACTTTGGATGAAGATTGCCTTGAATCTTGACTTCTAACTCATAAAGCGATTGCGTGTGATTCAAAGGGTAAAGATCACAAGTTGGTTCGTGATTTGCCACATGGTTGTGGACTTAGAATTTTCTAGTCGTATAAGAAATGGAACATAAAGCGTGAACTTTATTACTATATCAGAATGACAAAGTTGAGTACAACAGGAAAGTAAAATCCAAATTACTTGAAGAAGTAAGTTGAATAGGGTTGAGTACAAGGTACTCGAATATGTCTACTTTGCTGAAAGTTTGAAAGTTTTTGAAGCGTTGGACTTAATTGGTGTTGGACTCTCTTTTCTTCGTTGAAACTTGTATTTATAGGCAAATACCAAGCTGGTCCAGGTCTGAATCAGTTCTCTCGCCTCTCTCTCTCTTGTCGCCAAGTGTCCCACATTGGTTCTCCTTTTGTGCGCGTTGGCGGTTATCAGCAGTTACCAGAGATTGAGCTTGATCATGGGTTCCATCTTCAGTGGGTTGTGTTTCTTCTTGCATGAATGAACAATTGGGCCCAAGAATATCACAAAATCACGGCCCAACAAACCCTTTAATTCAGCAAACCCATGAGCATGGCCCAATTTAATTAAATGGCCTTTCATTGCTAACCCGATCCATGGTGACAAATTAAAACGGGTATAAACAGGATTTCAAGTGGAAGGAATTATTGACTGCATAATTTGTTCATTGATCAAGACGGAAAGAATTACATAATTTGTTCATTGATCAAGACGGAAAGAATTACAAGGAAAATCGTTTTTAATTAAGTTGCTAGAATTCAAATTATAAAATATTTGATTTCTCTTTTCAAGACGAATAAAATTTTCACAATAAAAACAAGAAAAAGCCTAAAAAACTTAATGAATCAAAGCCTTAACGAGGTAGTATAAAATATAAATGGCATCAATCATCGAAAGACTTGTGATGTAGTGTTTTGTGGTGATTAGTGTCAGATGGTGTTTGCAGGCATTTTAGTATCTAGCCACGCTTAATCAACAAATTGGTTCCAACATCTGCATCATGATATTGTGATCTTCAAAGGTAGCAATTCTCAGAGTCACTTGGATTGAAGAAAGTTCTCATTTCGCCGGGGACATTGCATTTGTTGTGCCCTTGGGTGGATGAAACCAAAGCCAAAACACACATACACACAAAGATGAACACAGAGATACACGTGGTTTCCTGAAATCGGGTACTCCACGGAGGAATCGGGCAAAAACACACAATAAATGGACGAACTTTACAAGTGAGGTCATTCACCTCAACACACTCTCTCAACACTCTGTGTTTTACATTGCTAACAGAATCTTACTCACACTAGATTTATCCTCACAGGTCTCTCACTCAAGAGAGATACAAAAAACAGAGGCAGAAGCTCCAACTTATAGGAATAAGCTCAAAGTCAATAATCTCTACATTGGCGAAGCCTTATATCAACAAACCTTCAGGTCCGTAACACAGACAAACAGATTGAAACAGCGATGTCTCCACCTTGGTGAGATTTCTAACAGATACTGGTGTTCTCAGAAAACATACTCAATCAGAACTGGACAACCAGATCACGGGCAAGAGAGTACGCACTCTCGTAGAGTCTATTGCTAAACAGATAGGCTCCTTCTGAAGATCAAAACACACTTCAGACATGCAGCAATTTTTAGAATATCGAGCAAACTCTAGAACAGATACAGAAATAGTACACAGGTTTCGATTAACTGACAAAACCTAGAGGCGCGCCATCATCTCCAAGGCTATTAAGATAGATATTAGCAATACCAGAAAATAGGTGAGACATGATTGAGCCTTCAGAAGATCTATCTCCACCAAACACAAACTCTCGTGCAAAGTACGGTTTCAAAGGAATAGATCCGGAGTAGAACAGTGCTTTTTAAACAAATACAGGAATACATGTCGCCGGATGCAGATGGACAAAAGAGACAGGTTTCTGAAGTTTTAAGCTAACATCCAAAAACGAATTCTCGATGAGTACATCTTGCTATCAACCATTTCAAAATTCCCAGGACAGATTGGTGGGGATACAACCTCCTTAAAAACCATTCTCCTTCAACCCTTAGGTTGTTTCGACAGAATTTTCAATGTTGTAAGAATGCCACATTTCAAATAGGCTCTGATAGCAGACAGAACAACAGATGCCACCTGAGATGCACCATCGTCTCTTACGACATTGATGAAATTGAACAACAAGTCCAGCCCATACTGAACATAAACGTCTCCATCATGAAACAAGAACGGACTCCACCTATCCCAAGTCCCATAGATGTGATTAGCATTTACAAGCACCAGATGCACTTGATCAGGACGCTAGATTCGATAAGTGAATCCCAGAATACCACTCCACAGAATGGCTAACAGATGATGAACACAAACAGACAAAATCAG
>BPLS01028386.1:86167-98667 GCA_019656275.1 Rhododendron kiyosumense | reverse complement strand
AGCGGTGAGAACAGCATCTCCCCACATGTTCTGAAGCAACCCAGAACTGATCAACATTGCGTTCATCATGTCCTTCAATGTATGATTCTTGCGCTTAGCAATACCGTTAGTCTGAGGCGAATAAAGTGCTGTGGTTTCATAGATAATTCCGTGTTGGGCACAGAATTCTCCAAACGGTGACTGGAATTCACCACCACGATCGCTTCTGACCACCTTAATCTTTCTGCTCAGTTGATTCTCAACCTGAGTCTTGTAATGAACAAACTTGTCCAGGGCTTCATCCTTGCTTTTCAGCAAATACACATAGCAAAACTGAGTGCTATCATCGATAAAAGTAATGAAGTACTTATTACCGGCCCGAGTTTGGACATATTTCAGATCACACACATCAGTGTGGATTAAACCCAAAGGTTCTGTGCTTCTTTCTACTGTTTTGAAAGATGCTCTCGGCATTTTAGCCTCTACACAAGTCTCACACTTATGTTTTTTATCAAATTGGAAAGCTGGAATATGGTCCAAGTTAATTAATCTACGCATAGAATCATAATTAACATGACCTAGTCTACCATGCCATAAAAAAGGAAGACTCAAGCACATAAGCAATATGGGATTTCTTTTTATTGCTAGTAGGGATAACAGTCATTACATTCATCTTAAAGAGACCATTGGTCATGTGACCTTTCCCTACATACATTCCAGCTTTAGTCAGAGTGACCCTATCAGCCTCGAAAACCAGGCGGAAGCTGTGCTTGCTCAACAGTGAACTAGAGACCAAATTCTTACGAATATCTGGCACGAACAGCACATTATTCAGAGTCAACTCTTTTTCCGAAGTCATCTTCAGGACCACTTTCCCCTGCCCCGCAGCATCCGAGGTAGCTGAATTCCCCATGAATAGCTTTTCATCATTAGCAACCGGCTCAAAGGTAGTGAACAACTATTTGTCACAACAGATATGGCGTGTAGCCCCAGTGTTTACCCACCATTCCTGTGGGTTTGAACCAACCATGTTCACTTCAGATACCATAGCCGAGAGGTTGATATCGGACACTCCTGTCTCCACCTGAGCCAAGTGCGCTTGAGTGCGAGGGTTTGGTGGCTTCGTACACTCCGAAGCTCTATGCCCGAATTTGTTGCAGTTGAAGCATGTACCCTAAAACTTTTCTCTTTATTTCTTGGCAACACCACCTCTCAGTCCCAGATTGACACTTTTGTCCTTCTGCTTGTCAGACCGCTTGTCAGAATGCTTGTCATTCTAGTTTTCCCTCCCACCGGAAGATTGACCATTCTCCATCATGATTGCCTTGGCCATGTAGGAGGCTATTGCACTCCTATCCATACCCAGATTTTCCTCTTCAATACGAAGCTTGATGAAAAGAGCCTCCAAGGTCATCTCCTTATTCTTGAACATGAGATAGCTCTTAAATTCTTTCCATGCTGGAGGTAGCTTGTGGATGACCGCGGCCACCTGGAATGCTTCATTTAGAATCATCCCCTTAGTCCTGATCTCATTGAGCAGCAGCTGCAGCTCTTGGACTTGGACTGCCACAAACTTGGAGTCCACCATCATATAATCAAGGAACCGGCCCACAACAAACTTTTTGGACCCAGCACCTTCGATCTTGTATTTCCTGTCTAAGGATTCCCATAACTCCTTAGCCGACGGAGCCTCGCCATACACAGAATACAGCGAATCATCTAAAGCATTCAAGATGTAATTCTTGCACATGTAGTCATGCTCTTTCCACCTAGCCACATCAATCCGCTTTTGAGTGTCAGGATCGTCGTTAGTAATAACAGGTGCTTCCTCGACAAGCCATTTTGCCAAGTTCAAGGTGGTGAGATAGAACAACATCTTCTGTTGCCACCTTTTGAAATCGACCCCAACAAATTTGCTCGGCCTCTCCACGTGAGACATTGGAACAGATGGAGTCCCAGGAATAGGAGCATGAGTTGGAATAGCACCACCGCCATTTTCATTGCCATTGCCACTGACATTACCGATCTCCTTCTCTTTGCCAGTGATAGTAGCTTTCCCTTGCGCAGTTGTCATGTTTTTCCTGAAATTGGGAACAACCACATATAAGAGAATAAATCTCAATCTCAACATGACAAGTTATACATGCATAGATTAACAATCTATCAAACAAGCTAGGTCTAACATCCCCCACAATACCACGTACCCTGGGGGTCTCAGGGGGCCGTGCCCCCTGACGGGGGTCCTAGGGACAGCGCCCCTGGGCGGGAGTCTGAGGGCAGCGCCCTCAGCGGGGATCGACCTGCCCGGTCAGGTTGCAGGGGTCCAGGGGTTCGCGCCCCCGAAAGGTAAACGGTATGCATAGTTTGCTACTAGCAACACTTAGGCCGTCCACCTTCCCTTTCTATTTTTGGAGTCCAGTCCATGTACTGAATATAACACTTGCCGTGCACAAGGGCTGAGCACTCAAACCTTCCACTGGTTGAGTACTTTAAGCCGAGAGCAACCCAGGCGTCAAGAACATGAACTGCACACCAGGCAGATCATTGACACAGGATCAAGGCCAGGCGATGTCAAGGCAGAAGCCAAGTAGATCACCTCAGAGGCTAGCCAAAATTGATCCAAGGCCAAGCCGTGCAAGACTGCCTTAGGCCGTAGCCTTTCTGTTTGCAACATGATCGAGTCACGCATGACTGATCTTGGCCGAGGCCAAACAGGTCTGGTTTATTCTCATATCAATCTCCAATCAATCTGCTGAACAGAATGATAACGCGTCTTACACCCGTGATTCACCACCATGAAACAAAACTGTTTCGAATTTGTTCTCGCAACTCAATCGTTAGTCCAAAACAGAAACTATTTTATGGAATTTGATGCCGATCATAGATCAAAAATCTTTCTTAAGCTTATTGAAAAAATTTCGGCAGTAACACATAATCCAGAGAACAGTTTCATTGATAATGCAACGATTACATAATCGAAACAAAATATAATTACAAAACAGAATTACAAAGAACAGATATGAACAGAATTTCGTAGAATCAAACCGAGTCCTGTGTGATTGGCCGCCTACCGTCGGTGTTGTAGGTTCTTGTTCGGCGTCTTCCTCCTAGGGTTGGCTCAGTTAAACCGTAAGCCGCCGGAACACCACCGTCGACCGCCTTGGCGAACTGACTACCGCCTGCCTCTCTCTCTCAAGAACGAATTTCTGAATATGCTAGAACATTGTGTGTTTGCTTGTGCCTTCTCCAAAACGGGAGCCTCCTTTATATAGAGTGGAGGAGGTCCAAGTAACTCCAGGATGATGAATGCAGAGCCATGAATTCTCCAATGAATTCTGCCAATGAATAGGGAGGTTATGGGATTTGAATTCACAATCATGGAGGAGTTTCGGGGGTTACAGAATCCACACATCAATACGTCTATTGATTGTGGTACGTCCAGATACAACGAATCCGGCACATGCTCGGTTGTCTCGCGAGACCCTCCGGTAGCCCCGATTTCATTCATCTAAAATTCTATAAAATTTCCGACACTTAGTTGGGATTTTGTCTCTGTATTGTAATGCCTTTATGTACGTGCTCCCCTTCGTCTTTGTAATTTTCAATTCAAATATTAATAAAATTCTCTTTGCCTTTCAAAAAACAATTCAATCATTGAAAGACCCGGGAAGGGCCCCGGAACCGGAATGACCAGGATAGGACCGTCCTGTTCTATGTGAAAATCCCGGATTTCTTGATCTGAAATTGACGAGTAATTCATTCTTGGAAACACGGCAAAACACCTTTTGACTCTTCCCGTCCACTTTTGGAGACCAAGACCATTCCCTCACCTCTTCTACCAAGTCTATCAAATTCCAACTATCCTTCCAATTTTCTCTTCTTACTTTTCTGCTTTTTGGGAGGGGGAGATTTTTTATTCGAAACCTTCCCCATAACACCATTTCGATTAAATCTCTTAATCAGAGAGAGATGGGGGAGACACGCCCGGCGGCAGCGCAGAGCTCAAACCAATCGGAATTCGGAAAACGGGAGGTGCAAAACGGATGCACAGAGATGGACAGCGACGGAGACGGGCCGTGAGCAGCCATGAGTACTCGAATTATGTCTCTAAAGACGGGTACGAGTTAGACGTGGTTGATGTTCTCGATAAAAACAGGGACGGGATGCAGCAGTACTTGAACGAGCGCCTAACGTGCCACCACGCGGGGACGACAAATGAATTGTGTTGCAAGTGTTACGGGGATAAGACTTATGAACATCTGGATGATCATACTTGTTTTACAGATGTACATGGTTTGATCCAGCTCAGAAAACCCAAACCGGGTTCCCAGAGTCAGGTAACATTCATTGTCGATTTCTTCATCTTCGTTGTCGATTTCTTCTTCTTCTTGGTCTTCTGACAGAATAGCAGGCGGGCCGCGAGAGCGAAATTCTCTTTCATATAAGGAAAATGCTAACCTCCGTCCTAGGATAATATGGAAAAGGCACATTAATTGATGTCCAAGAAAAGTGTATTGATATTTGTGAAAATGTATTATTTTTCGTGAAATATGTATTAATATCCGAACTAAATTGGAATTATTGTCATATTATCCTTCACCTAGTGCTAGTGGGCAGAGATTAGCAAGACCGATCTCACCAGTACCAATGCGGTATCTTGGCGATCGATCAATGGATTACTCCCACGTGGTTAATTTGGCCCTAGAGAGGTTGCATGTTCAAGACGTGTTATCGACGTCACCCGACCCTGGCCTCCGGCCTCCCGCCTATACTCCCCGCTTTTCTTGGGTGATGTATAGTTTCTGTGATTTTTTTGTTCTCCTTCAGAATTCAGAGCAGATTTAGCGTTCTTATGGTCACACAAGACTGACTCAAGAACATTAGACGGATAAAATCACAATAATAGATGGGCCTTTTCAGCATTTTTTTATGTTTCTCAATTACTTATCTGAAATGCATTTTCTAGTTTTTTAAGATACAAAAATTGTGAATTATTAGTCAAGGTAAAAGAAATAAACGAGGTGACCGTTCGTAGTTACTACTAGTTCGGAGGCATAAAACATTTTTTTCGAAATATGTACAAACTCTTTTTGCCTTTTCATTCTTACTTAAACCGATATTATATAAATAATAAGAGTGGTTTTGAATATTAAAAATTACTTAAAACACCACACTACAAGAAAAAACACCATTCCCGACTAACTGTTTAGTCGGGAAAAGGTAGGAATTTAGTCGGCAATGTCCATTCCCGACTAAAAAATTTAGTCAGCAATTTAGTCGGGTATTGCGGTCGGCAAAGGTAATCACCGACTAAACCACATTTAGTTGGAAAATTAATTTTTTTGCCCACTAATTATTTAGTCGGCTAATATGGATTATTTTCGACAAATTATTTAGTCGGAAAAATAATTTAGTCGGAAAATATTAGATGAATTACCGACTAATTAATTAGTCGGGAAATATTTAAATAATTATCGACTAATTATTTAGTCGAAAAAATATAATGAATTTCTGACTAATTATTTAGTCGGCAAATATTTGATAAATTACCGACTAATTATTTAGTCGGTAAATGTTTAATAAATTCGGTAAATATTGCATAAATTACCGACTAATTATTTAGTCGGAAAATGTTATATAAATTACCGACTAATTATTTAGTCGGCACATGTTATATAAATCACTGAAAATATTTGACTAATTACCGACTAATTATTTAGTTGGAAGATGTGTAATAAATTGCCAACTAATTATTTAGTCGGGAAATGTAACATTTGTTTTAAATATAATATTACAAATTTTAAAATTAATTCTAAAATTTGCTGAGATTTTTTTTTGGTTATTCACAATAAATTAAATTGAACATCTATTCACCAATATATTGTAATCAAGTATTGAAATTCAAAAACAATTCATTCATAATTTCCATAAATAGGTATTAACCAAATACTTAACATACGGTATCCGAATTCGCAAAAGTACAAAATAACGAAAAATCGTACCACAAAAGTGCTACCATCAAACATATCATATCCATGCCCTAAAGCACAAAATAATACAAAAGTTCAACAAAACTAGATTAAGATAGAATCCATGGCAAAAATCCAACTTCTTCATATATAATCCTTAACGAGATGTCAGATACTCCAATATCTGTGGAAAGAACAAAACACAATAATTAGACCCAAAATTGCGATCTTTCTTCTAATAGCTATTAGCTGAAAATAATTTAAAAGCATAAACAAAAAAATTCATTCATCCCAAAATCAGTAAGAAAGTCTCAGAAAATCAATTACCCAGAAGGCAAAAACTTCCAAAATTTACACATGAAATAGTTTACACATAGAACACCTGGTCGTCCATGGCCTCTGGAATCAACGTGATAATGCAAGTAAATAAGCCAACTAACAACAATTTAGCATTCAGACCATGATGGAAAACTGAGGAGTAGAATTTGTTACTGGTAACTTGATTCCTGCAAAATAGGAACTGAAATTAGAATTGCAAGTCTTTTCAGACCACGTGATCTCAATCAAAAACACATCTTCACTCATTCCAATATAAGTTGGAATGTTGAGACATAACTAATAGAATGCTTAGCTTTAAGTATAACAAACTTTAGCATCTTCAAGTACCTCACAGTCAAACATCTTTGGAATACAAATTATAATCCAACGCATGTACCATTAGCTAGTCATGAACTCATGATTATGAGCAACAAGCCAAAAAGAAAGAGCGCCAAGCTGATGTGAATACTGGTAACCACCAGCCTATATGTAGTGTGACATGTTCATAAAACCAGCCCAAAAAGGAATGCACCTAATATAAAAAACAGAATGAGTTGTTCCTCTTCCATTAGCATATCCGTGCTAATATAGGATTTAATGCGTGGAAGACAAAATTATTGCTAAAGGAAAATTGTAAAACAAGTACAGTTCTTGGCTCTATGTATGCTACAATGACACTAAGCTTGCATTGCATAGTCTCACTGCCTGGTTGGAGACTTTGGCACACATGTAGCACAAGATGGAACCATGTCACAAGAGTCCAATAATGCTTAGCTTAGCATACATGAGCACGCAAACAAACTACTACTACTACTACTCAGTAGATTTGCCTTGCTTCTCGTCCAAAAAAAAAAAAGAAGAAAGGGAATGAATATCAGGGAGTATCACTTCTCTCGCTTTGTGAAATTTACTACTCCAATCATTCATGCCCATGATTATTTACTTACTACCTACACCAGTAAACATAAAAAGGGATAAGATACACACACACACAAAAAAAGTTTCCGACAATACCACTCCCTACTGTATATACTACTGCTAAACCCAAGGTTCACTACAATAAAATGGGGATTTAGGGGCACTTTTTAAAGGACATTTTTTCAAAAATGCCTTATCAAGTTATTAATGCGGCACCATCTTCTAAAGTGCCTCATTTGATTCTCCTTTTGCGGCAGTTAACATTGATCCCAAATTTAACATATTTAATTTTTTTACGGTAATTTGATAGGGCAGTTTAAAGTGCCTCGGAAAGCTAGATTTAATGGGGCACTTGCTTGGAGATATAAAACTACAACGTTTTTGTAATCGACAATTTTTTAAAAAATCAGCTAGGGAATTTTGGGCACTTTTTAAAGGGCATTTTTACAAAACGGCCTCATCAAGTAGGTAACGAGGCACTTTTAAGTGCCGCAAAACAATTTCCTCACCAATTTTCCGTTATTTGCGAGGGAACAATTCCTTGCCAAACTTAACTTATTTTTTTGGCAAAGAAAAAAAATTCCCCCAAGCAAACACTGGAACAAGCCTATTGTGTTCCAATTTTCAGTTTGTGCAAGGACATGGGAGGGGTTGGGCATTGGAGTGAGTTGGGTTATGATTAACAATTCTACACAAATTTACCCTTCAAAAGGATTGTTTAATTGTGTTCTTGATGTCCGCAGTTCTTTCCCTAAACCCTCTATTTTCCTTCCGAAACAGGTGGTAATTCCAAATGAATTGAAGGCGAAAAAGTTTTCCCACTATATGGAAAGGACAAATAGCTACCGCTCCACTTCTATTTTAGGACTTATTTACGACACTGTAGAAAAGTCATCCCAATCCAAAGACCTTCCAGCCAAAGGTGAGAGTTATGCAAATAGTCCTTGCACTTAAATTCCTTGATGATGATATTTTGGTCACGGGTTCCATCAGTACACATCTACTTAATGGGACAAGATTGAGGTTGTGGATTTTTTTTGCTATGCCTTGAATGTCCTACAAAACATTACTGTTAGAGTGGATTATGATTTATAGTTTAATAGAATGACCTCTATGCACTAAACGTGATAGAGCTGTCTTTTCTCAAAATTGTGATTATGGTGACCTTATGAGATTAGAGTGGGTAAGGTAGAAGCTAGACCTGTACCGAGAGAATTGGTGGATGGTGCCGCCACTGCCATCACATCGGTATTTTATATCCTCAGGCCAAGTTTGTTAGCTTATCGCTTTGTTAGGCAAAGTCTGCAAGCATTTAATTTCCTGCTATCCTAGAAGCCCATAATCTCACATGTTTTCTCCCTTTTTTATGTTGAATTTGAGGGCATAGATATAATCTTCTTTGAATGTCTTATTTGATAAGATTTCTATATGTCTTCCTCTGGTTGCAGTCATCCCAAATTTTGGTTGCAGTAGGCCAGAAGATGGCTAGTACTCTTGGAGTCAGTGCCACACTTTTCAATGCTCTGGCAAAGGTTGGTGAAGTTGTTCTTATGAACTGGTGTTACCTAAAGGTGCAGGCCACTGTCATCCACTTGATTCATTCCATATTTCGATTACACAGAAAATGAAAATACCATTGACAAGTTGAGTGCAGTGAGCAAATGCTGGCATGTAAATAGTGCACTCAATGTTGTAAATCCTGCACAACTAAAAGTAGACATTTTGTTTTGGGGGTTACCTTATTGTTGCATGTGTTCTTTGGTGGTCAGTGGTGTATCCTTTATGGGATAACAAACGTTATCTTTCCTTCATATGTGGAGGAAACAAATAGGCATGGATAATTTGCTAGTATAAATTTGATATTGCAGAATTTCAATATGATGATTTCTTATTGATTGATGCTAGGTGGGTTATTATGTTTATTTCAAGGGCGTAGCTACAGAGGTTGGTGGAGAATAATTTTGAGCTAATTAGTGTGACATTCATGTTCAAGTCCCAATCCTGTGGGATGAGCATTTGATGAGGCCTTACAGAAGCCTTAAGACTGTTGGCAATGCCATTGGTACTCCAATAGCATGACCTATTTCTAAGGTACGTTTAATGCCCAAAATTGTCTATTTTTTTAATTCTTACTATAAAACAATAGGTTTTTAAAACCGTGTACATGGTTTTTGTTTTGATCAAGTAGTGAAAGATCATGATGGATGCTTTATTGACTGAATGAGATCGCTTGGAAGATGCCTAGTAGACAGAGTTGTGTCATATGGATACTGAACTTACGGGTTTTGTTTGTTTTTATTGTGGTTGTTTTTTGATACCATGGCATCTGTCATGGTATTGTTCTAGTTTTTTGTATTTGGATCCTTGTAAGTTTGTTGACTAGTAGTTTAATTTAATGACTATGGCTTATGTTGCATGGATATTGTTGCATGGATATGGTTGGGGAAAAAAATTGAAATTAATTAAGGTTTTATTTTATGGTGGTTGATTGATCGTGCAATACAAATGGGAAAAGAAAAAAAAAACCTCTTTAGAAGACACTCAAAAGTGCCGTGAAAGCTATGGATGGACGTTTGGGATTCATTATGGGTAGTCTTTGAACTTCATTTGTAGAATTATGGGATGGACGTTTGGGATTCATTATGGGTAATCCCTTTCTTGCCAAATATTCAGGCATCTCCCAACTTCATTTGTGGAATTCATATCTGTTTAAATGGACTATAAAAAGATTCTCATCAAGGCATGCCAGTATTGCAGTCCACGACAAGTGAATATATATCACCAATTTCAATTTTCGGTTGCCTCCCAATCCAAGGACAAGTTTCTTATAGTGCAAAAAATTAACGCTCATGCAATGCAATCAAATAAACCGCTAACAGACTGGAGGGGCTAGGCCGCCACCTCAACTCAGCAAACAGAATATGCGAGGGGTTATGCCACCACCTCGGCTAAGCAATGGAATCAAATAAAACCAACTATACTAACTAAAAACAAACTCAATATTTAGCCTGGCTTCGTTACACCTCAGGTTTGGCATATAACTAGGTTAGAGGTATCCACCAATCTAAATACGAGCTACTAACCCATTAATTCATAGCAAAGAGGAAATTACGTACCGAATATTTGCCACCATCACCTCGATCACACATTGTCTCGTCCATGCATATGCCTCATCAACATGGCTTTGAGTTCATCAAATTCACGTTGCCTGTCCTCATCTCTTAGCCTTTGTTGCTCTTCCCGTTGTCTTTGCTCCTCCTGAAGCTGGTATCGCTCCTCCTGAAGCCGATTTCGCTCCTCCTCCCACCGCCTTTCATTCTCCTCCCGTTCTCTTTGTCGCTCCTCGCGAAGTAACTCCAACTCAGATTGGACTTTCTGCAGCTCTTGCTGTGTTAAGTTGGAGCTGGATTGGGAAGAGAAGGATGAGGGCCTCGGGCCAACCCCAAATCCCCTTATGTAATACTTTGCTTTCCCAAGATGAATTCTTGAAAGTTCTTCGTCCGTCAGCGTACATCCTGATTGAGATGCCTCATCTCGCGTGGCCACCATCCCCGCCTGTCATTTGCAAAAAGAAGAAAAGAAACAACGAAAAATATAAGGAATAGACTAATTGAAAAAGAAAAAACAAAATGTCTACAAATATTAGATGCATACATGAATCTCGGCACATTGAGGATCGATCCATCCACCATCTCTTAATGTATGCGATGCTTGGTATCTCTCACATAAATCTGGCACCTTTCCATTAGGCTTGTCTGCCTAACATATTCAAATAACCATAGTTTGAATAGTTATCAAAATATCGATCACACATTGTCCTCTACCATGTGGAGTCTCAATAGAAACAATCATAGCAGTCAAATGTTTTTGCACTGACATAGGGGACGAGTCTATTGATATGCAATGATTAACAATTAAAAATCTTTCATCATGGATGCAGTGCAAGTAAGAACAAGGATGATTCAGGGGGGACATAGTTTGACTTTGGATTACATGGCATAGATGGTATTTAAAAGGTCTTAACAATGCACAAAAAAATCTCACCTCAATGGTGATTGCAGCAGCAAATGATCGAGAACCCAAAGTATGCCCACGAGAAGCCACAGAGAAACTGTCTGCCGGAGTATTTCTATTTTTTTTGCCAGCTATTTTACGAGGCTGAAAAAAATAATTTGTTAGATATATATGTAGAATTGGAAATGTAACTCATACAACTATCTTATTAACCTGCCAATCTGGATCGTTGAATATATGATCAATCATATACTTCCAAGCATCCTGGCTTATGTCTCGGGTAAAAGGAAGCTGATATGGGTTTTTGCCATCTTCCTTCGTCTTTTCGTAATGATCCTTTGTCTTTTCGTAATGATCACTCATTCTCCATTTCCAGTCTTTATAGAGTAAGTTGGCTTTGCGTTTAAAAACTTGTTCAACTAACGGAGTGTATTCAACACCATTTTCAGTGACTTCAAATTTGTCCTAGAAGCATATAATAAGTGAAATTAATCCCTTACAATATTTCATCATTCACTAGAAATAATCACTATGCATAGTTTCACATTCTTACTCGTACGGCTTGTATTACGGCCCTTTTCACCTCATCATCAACCAGACTCCACGAGTGGCAAAAACTATCAGCAGTATGGCAGCACATCCTCCTAATTTGTGACCCCAATTCGTTGGCCACTTTAGTTGCATTTACCCCGCAAAAAGTTCTCATTTCTTGTGTGACATAAACTCGGAGCCTCGTCCCGTCCTTGCCTTCAATCAGCCTTCTAACTCTTTTCCCAAGTGTAGGCCCCCGCACACATCTTAAAGGTGCACCTGCAATTGAGATGCAAGAATAGTATAAAAGAAGAGAGAGATATACGCACTACTATACCAAAGAACAACCTTAATGCCTGTTCTTTTATGTTTGCTCTCAACTGTACTTTTAGGATTGTCAGAGAGAGATGTGCTTACCTGCAACACTTGTACCTGTAGAAGGAGATGGAACAATCGAAGGAGTAGATGCCACAATAGGAGGAGGAACAGATGTTGTAGCTTCTGCAATTCCACGCGATTTGATAGAGTTTGAGGATGCGCTACTCTTTCGTGATCCAGGACCCATGATGCAATCTGTCAAACGGTGAAGCACTACTCCATTAGAAACAAGGATATAAAAGAAGTGAACTAAAATGAGACATGTATAGCAAGTGACAGATAATCAATAATAACGAAATGTTTCTTACCATCCCCTAACGAAATGTCTGATAAAAAAAATTGATGTCGCTTATGGACTAATGTAATAAAAAAAATTCATCTATATCATCCCCC
>BPLS01028386.1:71286-86157 GCA_019656275.1 Rhododendron kiyosumense | reverse complement strand
AAGCATGAATATACACATTAGACTCCTTAGATACCATAGACAAGTACAAAAGACACAAAAAAGTAGCAGTAGCAGCAAACGAGGTCAACCGAAAACAGTCTAGCAATCTTCACAATAAAATATGCCCACCATAAAAGCACAAAGATGCAAGAAGATGTGAGTAGTAGCAAAACAGCCACCAAATAGCAGAATCAGCAAAACAGCGAGAGCAGCAAGTAAGAGCAGCCACTACACGGGCCCCAAATGTTCACAAATAGGTTCAGAACATGCAGTGACAAACGGATCAGCAACAAACAGAACAGTTGCTGCTGTAATGGCAGCAATAACATAGCAAGAACCACATAATAGAGTAATGCAGTTAGAAGCAGAGGTAGCAGGATCAGAAGAGCCACCATATGACAGATAGCAGATAGCAGCATGGCCATGAGAGATATTAGTAGAACAGCTAAGCATGAATATACACATTAAACTCCTAAGTGAACCAACCCATATTAACACAGCAAGGGACTTGACTTAGCTTCACAAAACACAGCCAACCATAGCAGAACAGAAGTGAACAGTACTAATAAGAACTGACAGCAGTAGAAATTGATGTTGCTTATGGACTAATGTAATAAGAATTCTTTCATCTATATCATCCCCTAAGCATGAATATACACATTAAACTCCTTAGATACCATAGACAAGTACAAAAGACACACCTGGCTCTATGTTAGGATCAAAAGACACACCATAGACAAGTACAAAAGACACTACTTAGTTTACCACCATGAGTACAAAAACATCAAATCTTGAAACATTAATGTTCTTTGTCAGGATCTATATCATAATCTTCTTCTTCTTCTTCTTCTTCATTATCTTCTTCTTCTTCTTCTTCTTCTCCACCCTCAGATTGTAAAACCACATCCTCGCTAATAATTGAAGGTTCAATGTCATTTCTCCACAAAGAGGTAACAGTGGGAAATTCGACAACAATTTCTGGAACCTCAGTAGTTGTGTCCTGCTGGAAAACTTCATTGGGAGCACTGCCGGTTTCCAAACTATCCATCTCTGGGACATTCCAAATTCCTCGACGTTGAATTCGTTCTACTACTTTCCAATTTTCACCAAACTTGGTATCTGTAATGTAGAATACTTGTTGGACTTGACTTGGTAATACAAATGAGTCATCTTTATACCATCGAGTCCTTGTATCAATGCTTTTGCAATGCTCATCAACTCGCATAGTTCTACTACTGCCAGTATTGTACCATTCACACTGAAACAAAACAACTCGATGATTGAACAAATAGGTCAACTCCCATACTTTGGTTAAAAAGCCGTAAAAGTCTATCGTATGTTGTTCATGCTCCCCTTCCACGACTACCCCACTATTCTGACTTGTATGTCGATTGTCATGTTCAATAGTATGGAATCGAACGCCATTAGAAATACACCCGGAATATGTGTCTATTAATGCATCAGGTCCATTGGCCAGTGACCACAACTCATCAGTTGCTTCTGGAGACCCTTGCTTCCGCAATTCATTCATCTACATTAAAAAAAGTTCGTATTACGCTACACTAGATAAAAAATATTGCTTAATCTGAAACATGACTAATTCAATGTTCTATGCCTTACGTGCCCTTTGAACCATTGGGGAAACTCTTTGCGTTGTCTTTTTGCAATATCAATGGTATTGTCACCCTCCAACAAAGTCTTGTGTATCCTAGTTAACATGTAAGATTAATAATAATGATAAAACATCAACTCAATTTAGAATACATTTACGTAAATACGTACTCTCGATAAGGATCAACTTCAGGGCTATTGTATAAGACAAACCAATGAGCCATGTCTCGTTCGTTGACAGGTACATTAGGTGCTCTTTGGATTCGACCAAAGGGACGAACATATTGATTGAATGCCGCTAACCCCAGTGTGCGCTCACCACCATCATCATTCCTTTCTATGCGGTTAAACACTGTCTCAATTCCATCGAGATACATAGAACAAAAAGTTGTACATTCTTTGGATATGTAAGCCTCCACAATTGAACCTTCGGGACGAGCTTTATTGGTTACAAATCGTTTCAGAACTCCAAGAAATCTATAAACAAAAAAAAAAAAAAAACCACTTTACTGTGTCATAAATACGACTATAAATAAATGACATAGTTAGTAGAATGGTCTCGCCATACCTCTCAATCGGGTACATCCATCGATATTGCACCGGCCCTCCAAGCCTAACCTCGCGAGGCAAGTGAATAGGTAAGTGTACCATAACGTCAAAGAAAGCGGGAGGGAATATCTTTTCAAGCTTGCAAAGTACAAGTACAATGTTCTCTTGAAGTTTATCCAAATCGCTTAGCTTCACTGTTCTTGAGCACAATTGTTGGTAGAAGTTACCGAACTCAAACAGCGCAGTCCCAATTTCCTTGTTCAAATAGCCACGCATCCCAATCGGGAGAATTCGTTGCAAAAGGACATGGCAATCATGACTTTTGAGGCCCAACAATTTACCACTATGAGTGTTCACGCATTTAGAGATGTTTGCTGCATAGCCATCAGGGTACTTGATAGATTTTAAGAAATCGCAAAAGCCTTCTCTCTCTTCCGGCTGGAGGCTTCTCAAATGTCCCATTTGCACGCCTCTTTAGGTGCAACTCCTTTCGTATTTTCTGATCCTCCATATCCTTCCGCGCCTTTTCCGTATCCTTGTTCTTTCCATCTATGCCCAAAGATGTCCCCACCAAATTGTCACAAACGTTCTTCTCTATGTGCATAGGATCAAGACTATGTCGGAGATTGAGAAAAGGAGCGTAAGGCAGCTCAAACAAAATGCTTTTCTTCCCCCAATTCAAATTGTTCTCATACTCATCCCTTTTTCTTTTCCTGCTCCTGTTTGGATGTTTTCCAAATGGCCGGTATGTCCCTAAATTAATTTGTTGTAATACTTCTTCACCCGACAACTCCAAAGGTCTAGTCCTATCCTCAAATTTACCATTAAAGAGCTTGCTCCTTCGCCAAATATGGTGCTCGGGTAGAAAGCGACGAGCACCCAAATATCCAATCTTACTCCTTAATCTAATTGATGAGTTGTCCTCGTTGCAAATGGGACAAGCTAAATAACCCTTTGTAGACCACCCAGACAGTATGGCATATGCAGGTAAGTCATTGATGGTCCATAAAAAACATGCACGCATTATAAAATATTGTTCAGTGGAGGCATCATAAGTTCGCACACCATCCTTCCACAACACCTTCAACTCATCAACTAACGGGCGCAAGTAAACATCAATATCTCTTCCAATGGCCGATGGGCCAGGAATAAGTAACTACATGAAGAAAAAGGGCTCTTTCATGCACTTCCAAGGTGGGAGATTGTAAGGCACCATGATAACAGGCCAAATACTATATGACGTACTCATATTTCCAAAAGGATTGAAACCATCAGTAGCCATTCCGAGCCTCACATTTCGCGGTTCAGCAGCAAAATCAGGAAAATGCGCATCGAAGTCCTTCCATTCCTGACCATCAGCCGGATGACGCAATTCCTCATCATCTACACGTTTGTCTTTGTGCCATCTCATATCAGGAGCCGTTTTCTTACAATAATACAGCCTTTGTAGTCTCGGAGTCAATCGTAAGTACCGCAATATCTTGTGGGGTATCTTCTTACCCGTTCCATCGTTCACTTTGTACCTAGGCTCGTTACATGTAGGGCAATTTTCCAAATTTGCATTTTCCTTCCAAAATAGTGCACAGTCATATTTGCATGCATGAATAGGTATATATCCCAAACCCAAATCCCTCAAGAATTTCTTAGCATCATAAATATTCCACGGAATAGTACTCTCAATCTCACGGTCTACAGGTAGCATCTCTTTAATAATCTTCATAATCATGTCGAACGTCTCATTGCCCAACTTCTTAAACACTTTAACATGAAGCATCTTAACAACGAATGCTAACACTGTCTTTGCACAACCAGGATAAGCTTTACATTGAGCAGCATTGAACAGCTTCTCAAAATTCCGCACATTTTTCCCTCTCAAGATTAGGCAATCCATCGACATCATCATCCAAGATGCCACCAACAATAGACTGTTCCAACATATCACGCAATTGGTTGTCATCCTCAGGGACCTCCCACTCTGTTTCATCCCCAATACCTTCATTGTGTTCGTGATAGTCGTCATATTGTGTTTGAGGCTGACGTGCAGGGAACAGGTTCCCCATGGTACACCCAAGTCTTATAAGAAGAGTCGATTCCTTTTAGTATCAAATGGATCCTAACAACATTACTGCTAAGTGTTTTGCTATTTAGACAATCAATACATGACACCGAATCTTATCTTGTGCTCCTGAATTGGCCATCGCAAATTCTATGAAAGATTCCACCCCTTGTTTATACTGCTCTGACCACCTATTTTTTATCGCCATCCAATCCTTATCCATTTCTTATGACCTATAAATAATTTTAAAGGTTATATAAGTCAATGTTCATGATAGAGTAATGAAACATGGTGGTTTGGAAGCATGCAACTACAGTGATAATATTGTTAAGATAAAAATAAAAAAAAAATATTCGTATATGCGCTACTATGACGATCTGATAAAAGAATAGATTGAAAATGAGCAATATTGGCATATAAAACATGCAGAAAGGTAATCATGCTCAATCATGCTCTCATTCTCAATCATGCTCGTAAATATACCTTACAGGTATGGAGGCAAAAAGTAAATCTACTAGAATTCTTCATCTAACTTGTGTTTTGGGTCAAACAAGAACCGCATGTGCAGATATTACTTTACTCTACACTAAGAAGAAAACATACAAAGACAAAATGACAAGGATATGCGAACATGCCATCTTGACATGAAAAACAACTCCCATAACAGAAAATAGCAGCAGCACCCGTAGGAAAACAGCAGTAGCATCAACAAAATAGCAACAGTGGCATTATAGGCAGCCACAATACAGGTCAGCAGCAGCTTTAATTCCATATTTTCAAGTTCCAAGCATATGATGTATAACAGCTAACACAGCTTGAATTAAGCAATTAATACTCCTAATACTCGCCTCATTAGAAGTTGGAATTGGGTTTTTATTTCAGAAAATTCGTATATCATATGAATATGCATAACTATGTTTGAACCAAGTTGAATCTGTCCTGTTTTTGACGAATTTTTTTCATTGACACGCTGACCATGTAATTTTTTGGTAATTTTACTGCAGATGCCTCTGTGTGTGTAGCTTATGCTGTAAAAATTTCAGAATTTTCTGATAACTGTGGAAAAAGATAAAAATCATAAACCGAGCTGCTGTCAGATTCGCATATGTGCTGATAGCACAGACACATCTTGAAGAAACGGTCATATCTTCTAGCTCGGGTATCGGTTTTACGCACCGTTTCTTGATTCTGAAACTAGACTTACATACCTTTCTGAATATATAAGGTTTGTGCCTTAGTTCCTTCTAGGCAAAATCAGTTTTTGTTCCAAAGTTGATGTTTGATAATTCTGGAATTTTGGGCAGCTTTTGAAGCTGTGTTTTTCATGAAATTTATCGTAGTTGAGTGTGTTACTGACTATGGGTTCGCATGAGTCTTAAACATCGATCAATTGGTGATGTTTTGATGTTGGGATCATTGGAAAATATTGAGTAGGTGATTTTTAATGAGCTTTTGACCGCAGACTGTTCTGTTGGAAACTGTGATTTTTGCTTCAATTGTGTAACTTCTGTTGAGCGTATTTTGGTCATTTGGACTCTGATTAGGGTAAATTTTATATCGAGATTGATGTTCTGAGAGTGTACTTTCTAATGGTCGTAATCTCGAAGTCTAACTCTGGACCTATGGAATGCTATAGTCAGAAATCATTTGGTGGTTCTGTTGTGAGATTCTTGGTTTGGGGTGCGAATTAGTGAACTTATGTTGGCACATATGTCAAGGACATTCAGAAGCCTCTTTTAATCTCAAAGGAAGAAGGGTAGCAAAATACCAACCTAAAACCTAAAGAGGAGCAAAAACATTCTTGTCCAAAACATAAAAACTTACAATCCTAAAAACATGCCAGAGTCAACATTGAGATACAAAAGCATAAGTAATACAAGCAACTAGCTAAAAGGATGGCCTAGCCTGCATGATTGTTAGCACTAGCATACAAGGATGGCCTAGCAACAGAAGCAAAAAAAACATACGAGATCATTGCATTCAAGGTATTTCACTCTCAGAGCTCTGGCCATCTGGTTCTTCTTCTTGATTATTATTGCATAAATCATAATGGTTCTTGCTGGTTGTATTGTTATTGCAGGTTCCTAGCACATAGATTGACAAATCCACTCCCAAAGTTCTTCCCACGAGGATTACCAGTTTACCAAAAAAAAACTAGTTGCATGTAGATTGAAAGCAAAACATAAAAGTAGCAATGCAAATGTAATTCCCAGAACTAATCAAGTTAGCACTCAAAATCCAAATCTCAGTACGAGATTATCCTAGCATTATTGCTATTTTATAATCTTGAAACTCCAAAAACTCTAAAAAAAACACACCTATAAATTGGCAGCTATAAAGAGCAAAGTTTCGTCCACGCGCCCTAGGATCATCTATTCACGCATCTACTCTTCGAGAATCTTGACTCTATATCATCCCCTAAGCATGAATATACACATTAGACTCCTTAGATACCATAGACAAGTACAAAAGACACACCATAGACAAGTACATAAGATACTACTTAGTTTACCACCATTAGTACAAAAACGGCTCCTTTACTCATAATGGTCAACTAAGAAAACTAAAAGAAATGGCTCACCATGGGTTTCCTCTTTTTAAACCAATTTTTCAAACCTGTTGAATTAAATTAAAACTTACCCTCTCCAAAAATGAGAACCAACACTTGGTGAGCATTAACATCGAGAGATGTATAGAGGCAATCCTCTTTTTCTTTTCTTTTAAAACTGTTCCCCATCTCCTGGCCTTCTTTTTTTTTCTTTCCCTTTCTCCCTTTTTACCCTTTTCAGAGGCATGTCTTAATTTCCCTTTCCTGGGCATTAGTCATGCAAGCAAAAAACACCTCCCCTCACCACTCACGTGCACCACCACAAACTCACATAGTGACACCAAAACCTTGACATGCAAACTGACCTTAAGTATCATCAACGCCCTTAAATTTTAACCCAATTTCTTTTGAATCCCAAATAATACTCCATGATCTTTAAACCCGTTTTAATTTTCATGTGATATTTATCTTCTTTAATTTCACCCAATCTCAAAATGCACAATAACGAATGACTCAGGTCTCACATTCTCTCAGAGTCACCAAAATAAAAGTGAAAAAATCAAATACAACAATAATGCATTTTTTTCTTCTCCACCTTCAACCCTCCAGGGTTTCAATTCTTTCGAAACCCCGTTCATCCCGTCACTGCAACAAAAATACCCAATAGAGCCTGGAACTACTTAATGCAACCACAAATGGAACCAGTCAAAATAAAGTGCATACTCCAGGATAGTTGAATACTAAGAGTGTGTATTTAACAATGTGAGGCCTTCCAGCATATGGTAGAAGTTTTTTCCCCCATCCTGTAAGTCTAGAACAATCTACGCCGAACAAAGGTTTGCAATCAGCTACAAAAAATTGTGATGAACAAGTGGCACCCCAAGGTACGTAAAAGGGAGAGACCCAATTTGAAAACCTAACTGTCTACTGAGACTTCGAATTCTTAGAAGCTTCCCCAACCCAAAATTCAACCAATTTCAGCAAATGGGTAGCCGATTTTCGATCCGAATCTTGCAATTTCGCATTGAAAATTAAGGGACAAAATTAATTCACATTGAAAACGAGTTTTTCAAGTTGAAAAGATGGAAGCCTATTTACCTTATCAAAGCTCCGTTCTCGGTCGAAGGGAGAAGTTTTGACTCTCTGAACTGCACAGTAGATTTTGAATGTGAAAAATTCTATAGCCACCATTGCAATACCCTTGTAGGAAACGAGAGAGAGAGAGAGAGAGAGAGAGAGAGAGAGAGAGAGTTAAGAGGTAGACCTGAGATGTGAAGGCACGGCCGGACTCCTCCACGCTCAAATTCACTTCTTCTTAAGGGGAGAGCCGGAGAGGGAGGCGGTGATGGCAGGGGTCAGGTGTGGAAACTGAGATGGCAATGGTGGGCGGCGAGAGAGAGCTGGGTAAATGACGAAGTGAGGCGCAGGGGGGATTGTAAGGGGGGTTTAGCTCAGGTGTGGAAAATGGTGCCGAAACCCGCCTTTTTTTCCCGTGAAAATTGAAATTCCCGGAAAAATTTTAATCTTCTCCGACCAAAATTGATTTAATCGGCAAATGTCTTATTGCAGAATTTAGGAAAAATATTTACTGTGCTCTAATTGAGTCAATATTGCATAAAAACTCTAAAATTTATCACCACGGATGTTTTTACAATGCTCAATCCGAATCGTTAGAATTTTACATCTTATCGATTATAGCATTGCCACCAAAATTGGAGATCTATTAATATCAGCAACCATGTGATTGGAAGACTTCTGCTGCGTTGAGAATCATTAAAGTCTTATAGCACACCACCCGAGTCCTACTTGTGGTCTTTTTTGGCGATCAGAACCATCTATTGTTTATTGATTATAGGTTTGATCATTCTTACCCAAATTATAGTTGATCACTTTTCGTTAGACAATTGATCAAATGAAAAATGCTACTTTTCTAATGAGTTCATGTCTCGATAAAGGAACTTTTTTAAATCTGATCGAACCACAAATTTACAAGAATGAGCTAACCAACAAGTACAACAATATCAACAGTATCGATCGTCACGATTGTCTCACGATCATGTGGCTACTGCAACAATGAATACAACACAAGACTTAGTTGGCTATCAAGTAGATAAGAAGTATAGATTTTAAAGCTAGATACCAAGTCATTTTTTATATTGCTCCATCTGAACCGTTAGAATTTAACGTCTTACTGATTATAGAATTACCACCAAAATCAGAGATCATTTGATACCACCCACTGTGTGATCGAAAGACATTTAATGCATTCAGAGGCGTTTTAAGTGTTATAGTGTACTTCTCGACTCCGCCCGAGGTCTTTTCTGGCAATCGAAACCATCTATCTTTGAGGTAATACAAAATAGATAATTTGTACTAAGAATGAAGTTTACTGTATATGGATAGACATTAGATCGCCAACAAAATTCTTCTTATTTTGAAATTTTTGTGTCGATGAAGAGCTTTCTGAACCCGCTCGAGCCAAACCTTCATGAGAATCTTTTGATTACGAAGGGAAAAAAAAAAGAACGGTTTCGATCAAAAAGTTTGCATAGTGCTCAATGTATTCGGAACAAATATTGATATCTTAACCCATTGGCAAAAAAATTAATTTCCTTTATTGATTTTTTTAAGGAAAATTTTTGTCCCGAACCAAACTATTGCTTTGTCAAAAATCGTGGTCAATGTATCCCGACTAATTAAATATAATTTTAGTCGGCATTTAATATAATTTACCGACTAAATATTTAGTCGGCATATTTATATAATTTATTGGTGTTTCAAGTTTTTTGGAAAAATAGATATTCCCCGACTAAATATGGTTTTAGTCGGTATTAATTAGAATTTTCCGACTAAAATATTTAGTCGGCACATTCATTTCATTTATTGATTTTTTAATTTCGAGCGAAAATAGATATTCCCCGACTAAATATGGTTTTAGTCGGAATTTATTTACATTTCCGACTAAAATCTTTAGTCGGTAAGTTCATTTCATTTATTGGTTTTTTAATTTCGGGCGAAAAATAGATTTTCCCCGACTAAATATGGTTTTAGTCGGAATTTATTAATATTTCCCGACTAAATAAATTTTAGTCGGTGTTAGAATTTACATTTACCGATTAAAACGAGTTTAGTCGGAAATGGTTCAACTCTTGGCGACTAAATGCTATTTAGTCGGGAATTTTAGTCGGTAATTGTGTAATTTCTTGTAGTGCCAACACCTTTTCCACTCAGAAAAATGCTAAAGAAGCACAAATTTCGAGCAGCATGACCTGCCCGCGAACTCACACAACATGAATGGATGGTCCAACACACAGAGCACCACTCAGTTTACATGGGTCCCTTTACACCCTTATAAGACTAACAAATTTATACTATTGCGCATACGTTGTATATTGTTATAGTAGCTACCAGGGTACATACTGTGTCAATAACTATACGATTTATCATGTATCCAATTGTTAATTGTGCTTTTTATACATGGATGATTTCAGGGCATATTCCAGGTAACTCCAAGTACATTACACACAGCTAAGATGGTGGCAAATCTTGCGGCCGGATCCCCCCTGTGTAGCATTATGTAATGATGAATTAATGTGCGTAGCTAGTAATTTGTTGTGATACTCCTATTTGTGAAGACTTTCACAGTAGATAGGATAGTATTCAGCGTGTGGCATGCAGTACTATTCTAGCTCTATGGAGTTAGTTGTATTTTCTTTACTTGGGAAAGTGAGTCTCCATGAATTTCTAGGGTTTATGTGGGACAAAGGCCACGTAAAAATGGGCACTAGCCAATTTTTCGAAAAACTCGACAACAACAAAAATGGAACCCTAGAATTCATGGAAGTTTTGAAGCCGACCACTATAGTCATCACCATGCCCAGTTCTTGGATAACTATGCCTTGTTGGAAGCCAAGAGAATGCATGGGAGTAATATTGTTACTCATTCGAATCAGCACGAGGTAACTGGAGCAAGAAATTAGAGGTTAATTATTCGATACTTCCTGAGTATCCTGTGGCATTGTTCATGTAGTACAACTAGTAATCACGTAAAGAACATTTTTGCTGGCGACACACAATTACACAATTTTGCGAGAAGAGCAGGAGCATGGGTTATTCACATTTTCCATGTCTTGATTCTTCATTTATCAGGAGCACCATGCGGTGATACTGGAGTATAATAGTACTTTGGGCTTTTTCTAATGCATAAAATATTTAAATATTCATCCTCTTTATTCATGCCGTGTAAGAATTCATCCCACTCTTTTTTCATACTTATGTTTTCATCCTCATAGTATGTAATTACCTTTCTTACCATTTTCACTATGATATAAATATATTATGTTTATTGCTTTCCTAATTTAGTGGAATTTGATTGGATTATTTTCCCAATTTAGTGGAATTGGATTAGATTGTTTTCCTAATTTAGTGGGATTTGGTAAATTTAAATATGATTTATTACTTTTATTTTTTTATCCTATTACTTTTATATTTCAAATTAAATCGCACCGAAACAATCAGAATTCATGATTTTTTGGTAATTTTAATATGATTGATTATGTCATGTTTATTAAATCGGTTTTAAGCTAGATTACAAATGGTCATGAAACGTTGAAATCGACATGGCAATTTAACCGTGAAATGCTGATCACAATAACACCTATTTTGATGGTAACTTAACTATATTTTGTGGAATAAGATCAATTAAAAATATAACCTTTTTGGCTAATATGTGAGCATTATAATATGATCAATACATGTAAAAATGTGATCAATTTATCATGTTAATTTCATAAAATATGGCCACTTTATCATGTCTAGCTGCCAATACCTATAATCCAGAAAGCTAAAATGTGGTCAACTTATCGTGTTAATTTCATAAAACATGGCCACTTTATTGCCAACACAAAAGCATGTCATACAATTCTTGTCCATGAAAACATAAGAATTGCAGCGTGGTTGAGAAACCAATCAAAAAGATCACCGGCGTAGGGGAGTGAAATGGCAAAACAAAGTTATAGTGTAGGGGCGGCGATGGGCTGAAGGAATGGGAGGGCGGCGGTGCGATGACGTGGTTAATGACTTACAAGGGGCTGATCGGGGCAGAGGCGTCGGTGTCCATTGTAACATCGTCAAACACGAGGAGATGGAGGAGGCATCGTGGATGCATGCGTCCCAAGGCAAAGACCGTTTCTCCAGCCGCGGAAGAGCTCACAGATTTGTCGGATCAAAGAAGAACAAAATTGCGAAGACGAGCACAGATTGCGAGAAGAGAAAAATAAAGGCTGCGGCGAGCAACGAGCAGAGAGGCGGCAGCGAGAGGCGAGCAACGAGCGACGAGGCATCGAGGGAATTCGTACCAATGGAGGACGAACATGGTCTGAATTTTCTCTGAGTTTTTAGCAATATATGGACACCAAATTAATTATAAACGGAGGGGGGGTAGGTTGCACATGGATTGAGTGGAGAAATTTTAGGGATTGATTAGCAAATTTTTTTGGGGCCGGTTATTCGCAGCCACGTATTTTCTCCCATAGCCCATTATATTTCGGTAAGTGGTTGTTGAAAATCATAAATAACATTTCGGTAAATAGTTGTTAAAAATAAGATTATATTTCGGTAACTACATGTCGAAAATATATTCAATTTTCAGTAGACAACTGCCAAACATGCATTTTCGGTAAATAGCTGTTGAAAAAAATATCATATTTCGGTAATTGGATGCTGAAAATGTATCTTAATTTCGGTAACTAACTGTCGAGTCTAATTGAAAATTTTTAACGAGCTGTGGAAGAAAATACGTGGCTGCGAATAGCGCCGCCCATTTTTTTGAGGAAAGTCCACTTTCACCCCCTGTGGTTATCGCCATGTGCGGATACTCCCTTGTGGTTTAAAACTGACCACATAACCTACCTGTAGTTTTGAAAATGTGCGGATAGACCCCCTACCGTCATGTTTTCCATCTATTTTAACGGACACAACATTAAAAGACCGTTATACCCTCATTATATCCCTTGATTCTTCTTCTTTTTTAAATCTAACCACAACATCCAATATACCAAAAATTGAATCCAAACCATTGATATTGTAAATTTGGACGAGTACTACGTCTATGCCAAAATTCAAGTCAATCAAAAAATGAAAAGCTCATGGTCAAATCGATTTTGTTATGAAATTAAAATTTCAAATTTGAATTTACTAAAAATTAGATCACTGTGTTATTGATACCTGATCGAGATGATTTTTTACAGAGATACTCTATTCTTTATTTAATATATTATGAACGACTCAGATTACATTTTAGAGATGTGTGAGATACACCTCTGTTAAAATGGATGGAAAACATGACGGCAGGGGGTCTATCCGCACATTTTCAAAACCACAAGTAGGTTATGTGGTCAGTTTTAAACCACAAGGGGGGTATCTGTACATGGCGATAACCACAGGGGGTGAAAGTGGACTTTCCTCAATTTTTTTGGATTCAATGGCGAAATTAGTGGGGACCGATCGTCAGTTCTTTCGCGAAGACTGGAAGTTTTTTTCAGTCCCGAATTTCAATGCCGTAAAAAAAAAATATATATATATATATATGGGGACATATAAAGGCATTTTTGGATTAAAAAAGATAGAGGATGAAAATATAAGTGTTCAAAATGGACAGGATGAAAACATGAGGATGAGTATTTAAGTCTCCCATACAATTAACACATTGAACGTCTGTTTTTTAAAATATTTTGCTGGTATAAATCTTAAAAACATATATTCCATGTCCCAAACTTCATGTTCATCGTTAAAAATGTGTTTAATTACCATTGCATAATATTGAGTGTTTAGAAGGGCTTATGTGTTTATGTGTTTTGAGAGGACGTTGGATCTTACATACAGAGTACTTGAGACAGCAATCGGCAAAGCTGTTGGAAACTTATGCACCATTCTGTGAGGAGTAATATTGCTCAGAAACCATTCAGATACTAATTTGTCAAGAGTCTCATGATTCACACGGATCCCGTGAATATACCTTGAAACTCATTTCTATAGATTTCTTTTCGAACCCATATGTATTTAGATCTCTGTTCGAAGCATTATTTTTTATGCGAGCCCTCTATCTACTACAAGCGATTCATTCACTCAGTCAATGCCGAAGTTTGTTGCCCTGAACCTAGCTAACTATATATGTTTGGATTTCGCAATTGTTTTGGTTATCAGTCGGTACTATATATTGTATCACCCTGAATACATAATCAAATTTCTTCACTGCTAGCTAATTCTTGCAATGGCGAATGCCCAGGTGTGTTAATTTGATGTGCAAACCAAGGTCTTAGTAACAATAATAGCAAATATGAAACTAAAATTGGATGTACATTGTAAGAAAAAGTGAATTGCCAAAAACCTTACTTTTGTTGATGTGTGCAATTAAAACATTGCCATAGTATGATTTTATATAGCTATACAAGATTTGGTAACCAAGAAACCTAAACAATTTACCAAAACATGCATTACAAGGAAATATAGGATAACTAGGAAACATGAATAATACCCTATACAGCTATACTAAACAAGGAACACAGAAAATCAAGGGAAACCTAGAAAACTTGGTAATGTAATATTCCCTAATATGATCTAACATGCCATATACACTTTCGTATTTTGAGCAAGAAAAATTCGTAAACCAAAAATGATCTAACATGCCATACACACTTTTGCATTTCGAGTCACGAAAATTTGTAAACCAAAAAAGAAATCTGGTAATTGAATGCAAAAATATTGCATCTTGAACGGCGGCAGCAACTACAACATTTGGGAACCATATTGATCACGATCCCCGAATTTACAATTTACTCTTTTTCCGTTGTCTACCACCCCTCTTCCATTCACCTCATCATCTTCTTCCCCTTTGCTGGTCGTGTTTGCACTCCCAGAACTTTGAATATGGTGATGAACAGACGTGCATCTCTGCATATCCTCTTCAATCACCTTAACTATATATATGACATCCCACCTATCTCCACCTTAATCCTAGAATCAATCTTGGACATGATTTCTGTTGCAATAAAACTCTTCCTCTATCCAGAGAGAGAAGATTGGAGGTATCTTTATCAGATTTAACAAA
>BPLS01028386.1:14783-36286 GCA_019656275.1 Rhododendron kiyosumense | reverse complement strand
GTGACCTTGGTGAAAAGAGAATAATCGGCTTTTGATTGTTGAAAACCAGCCCTTTGAATAGCATTAGAGAATTTAGAAAACCAATTTCTGGATGCTTGTTTAAGTCCATAAAGAGACTTATTGAGCCGACATACTAAGTGCTCCCCCTGTCGGCGAAGGCCAGGTGGGGGCTCCATGTAAACCTCTTCATGTAAATCACCATGGAGGAAAGCATTCTGGACATCAAGTTGATGAATAAACCAATTGCGGGCAGCAGCGACAGTGAGAAGACATCGGAGAGTGGTAAGTTTAGCTGTAGGAGAGAAGGTCTCAAGATAATCGAGGCCTTCGACCTGTGTATATCCCTTGGCAACAAAGCGAGCCTTATACCTTTCAATGGTACCGTCAGAATGATATTTGATTTTGTAAACCCATTTGCAGCCAACGGGTTTATGACCAACGGGCAAAGGAACAAGAGACCAGGTGTGATTTTTCTGTAAAGCCTCCAATTCTGCTTGCATGGCCTGTTGCCAATGCGGATCGTGAATAGCATGAGCATAAGAAGTAGGTTCCGTGTGTCTGGAAACCTTGGCTAAAAAGGCACAATGAGATGGGGAAAAACGAGAGAGGGAAAGATAATTGGATAAAGGATATCGTGTACCTCGAGATGCAGATGGCGCCGGAGGCAATGAATCAGCCCGAGTAAATGTGGTGTTGAGCATATGATAATCCTTTTGCCATGCGGGAACCTGTTTTGGTCTGGTGGACTGGCGGATGAGAAGAGGATCAGGTTGGGAGATAATAAGAGGTGCGGAAGCGTGGGTTGGTGTGGTTTCAGGAGAGGAAGGGTCAGCTATGGGTGAAAGGATGTGGGGTGGAGTTGGCGGTTGGGACAAGGCAGTGGCTGGAAGGACTGTAGGTGATGGGCTAGGACTAGAGCTCATGGTGGAGTTGAAGGGTTCAGGAATATCTGGAGCTGAGATGGGTAGGACGCCATTGTCATGGCATGGAGCTGGTGAGGCGGTAGAGTAAGGAAAAATATGTTCATGAAAATGGACATCACGACTAACAAAAAATTGATGTGTGTGCATGTCATAAAGTTTGTATCCTTTCTGGCCAATGGGGTAACCAACAAAAATACAACGACGGGCACGAGAATCAAATTTGTGTAAATGATGAGTGACAGTAGCATAGCATAGACATCCAAAAACTTTAATGTGATCAAATTTTGGGGTTTTCTTGTGTAACATTTCATATGGGGACTTATTAGATAATAACGGAGTGGGTAACCGATTAATGAGGTACACTGCAGTTAAGACACACTCCCCCCAAAACCGCAAAGGAACATTAGCTTGAAAGCGCAAAGCACGAGCCACAGTGAGAATGTGGCGGTGCTTGCGTTCGACTACTCCATTTTGTTGTGGAGTATCCACACAAGAACGCTGATATTCAACTCCATTGGCAATAAAAAAATCCCTCATGGAATAAATTTCGGTTCCATTATCACTGCGAATTTTCTTAATTGTGGAATCAAATTGAGTACGAGTGAAGACAAAGAAGGATTTGAGAAGGGACTGTGTTTCAGATTTATGATGCATGAGAAAAACCCACGTGCTTCGGGTAAAATCATCAACAATGGTGAAAAAATAACGTGCTCCTGAATGAGTGGGAATTCTATGAGGTCCCCAAATATCACAATGTAATAATTCAAAAGGTTTAACAGACGAAATAGAACTTAATAAAAAAGGAACTCTAGTCTGCTTGGCCATAGGACAAATCCCACAATTATTATCAGATAAAATTGCATGGGTAGGAAGCAAACGGGCAAGTAACCGAAGACGAGAAAGTGAAGGATGTCCAAGACGCATGTGCCATAAAGGAGGTGCACTGGATGCATGACAAGCAACAGATTCCCTTTGCAAAGGTGCCATGTGATAGAGACCACCACGTTGTTTACCCGAGCCAATCATCTTCCCCGTAGCCAAGTCCTGCAGGACACAAAAGGTGGGGAAAAAAATAGCACAACAGTTTAATGAGGCAGTAATTTTACTTGTAGACATCAAATTCAAAGAAAATGATGGCACACATAAAACATTATCCAATGTGATGTGCTTATTGAAAGGTACGGTGCCAACGGAAGTAATAGGTGCAGCGGAACCCGTGGGTAAATGGACAACGGGCAAGGTAGAAGACTGGGACTGAGATTTTGTAAAAAGGGTGGAGTTAGATGTGATGTGATCAGTTGCTCCGCTATCCAAAATCCAAGAATCAGAAAAGGCATAATTAATTGAAGGGATTTTGAAAGAAGTCCGACCTGCTGCATTGGCATATGCATTGGAAGATGATTGTGATTTTACCATAGATACGGCGGTGGCGAGCTGCTGATATTGATCGGGTGTAAGTCCATTCAATATATTCTGGTCCGAAAAATTGAAGTGGGCTGGTTGATCCGAAGAATTAGTTGGAGCCGCTTCTGTAGCTGGCTGCTTGAATTGAGCCGCATGTGCAGTAGGATGGGAGGTGGTATTTGCACGGCCTGACGAACCGAAGCTTTGGCGCTGGCCTTTGCGGCTATCAAGGCCGCGAACTATTTTTTGATTGTCACGTCCTCCTGTACTCCCGTTTCCGTGTAACTTGCGACAAAACTCATCCGTGTGGCCATCTTTATCACAGTGATTACAGTGATAAAGGCGAGTACGGCAGTTGGTTATTGTGTGCCCATCTCTATCACAGTAATCACAATGAACCTTGGTATTTTTGAGATTGTTAAAGCGGCTTTGTGTGGCGGCTGCCATGGAAAAATTCTCAGGAACTCCATTCGATAGTTCGCGCTGCTTTTCTTCTTGGATGATGAGGGAATAGGCTTTACGGACAGTAGGTAGGGGATTCATGAGTAGAATTTGTCCTCGGATGGGACCAAAGTTCTCATGGAGGCCCATCAAAAACTGCATGATTCTGTCTTGATCTTGTTGATCGTTAAAAACCTTCATCCCACCACAAGAGCAAGTGGGGGGGTTTTGGTAGGATGAGAGTTCATCCCACAAACTTTTCAGCTTTGTGTAATATGCTGAAACGGATGTGGAGCCTTGTGAATGAGATCCGATTGCCTTCTTGATTTGAAAAATCCTTGGGGCGTTGCCTTGAGAAAAACGATCATGGAGATCTTCCCAAACTTCACGGGAAGTTTCCGCATACACAACTCCATCAGCCAAATCTGGTTCGACTGAGTTCAAAAGCCATGAAAGTACCATTTTGTCACAACGGACCCAAAGGGCAAAGTCCATTGGCTTCTTGGATGCAGAGGGTGGTTCGATGGTGCCATCGACAAAACCAATTTTGTTTTTTGGCTGTGAGGGCAATGATCATCGATCGATACCACATACCATAGTTGTCACCATTAAGACGCTTTGAAACCAGAACAAGGCCTGGATGATCAGAAAAATGGATGAAATAAGGACTGGAGGTGTCAATCACAGATTCATCTTTTTGTTTAGAGCTTTCTTGTGATATGGTCATGGTGAAGACGGGGAAGAAAGCAAGGTAGGGAAGTTAACCTTTAGTGCTTTGATACCATAATAAAACTGTTATGTGGGAAGAATGAAAAACTGTGTATTAAATCACAATAGTCAGTACAAATATATACACATGACTAAGCCTAGGTTTACAAGGAAAAGAATCCGAGATCCACAATTTAGGGAAACAGAATCCTAAATTAGGAAGTAAAGAAAAGGTAAACTATATTAGCGGGATACTACGAGATTCTAATATATATTCTCTAACATATAGAGAGAGATTCATCATCCTCACAACCAAGCTCTGTGTCCGAAACAAACTCCTCCTCAACGTCATCTAGAGCTTGGTTTCTTTACCTTACTTCTTTGTCTCTTGCATTTTAACAAGTCTTAAACCTCAGCACCGAGCAAATGGCTTTGGCCTTACAGTAGATGTCTCATTACTTCGGATTTCGGAAACAAATAATGAGTTACAGATGAATTCAAAATCGTCATGTGCAAGGGAGATGCTACAAATATATGTGTGTTTTGTCTGTGTTATATATTGGTGAGGACCGAGAAAAACCGAGAGAGAAGAAACAGAGTGAGAGTGATTAAGAATAAATCCAGTGTTTCAGCGGTACAGTAGGTCCAGGAACTGGCTGTGTCGAGTACAAAGTCAAGCGCTTTTAACGCGATCACTTGTACCACTGCCTCAGCCGCTCTGTGCGGAAGTTGCTCCAATAGCTAAAAAGTTAATTGCAGTGAACTTTTAAGATTGTATTAGGATTTTCGGAATTGTTTTGGTTATCAATCTGTACTACTGTATCATCCTCAGTATATGCTAATTCTGGCCAAGACGTATGCCACTTGTCCCAGGCGTTTTAATTTGGTGCCCGAACGAAGGGTATTAGTAACAATGGTTAACAAAATCGTGACTCTATTTATTAATATTACTTTTTGCCTCTGATATGCTACACCATGATATATCGAAGCTATTAAAAATACAGAAGGCTCACATTTTCCTGTGTCGATTGGGAACCACTTGTTGTCGTCTTCTTCTCTCACTTGGAACAGGCACAAGTTGTTCTCTTTCGTAGCTCGTGGAATTAATGATTTTTATTGTTCCCCTACCTTAATCTCACCGGACAACCTCTTGTTATTCTTTGCCCCCTCTCCTGCAGGGACCTTTTTCACAATGTTGTGGACATTGAAAGACATCTGAGCCCTCTCACACATTTCAATTAAGCAGATTTGCATCGTAGGAATGGGCCGCAATAATCGACAATGGAGTTCATTTTTAATTTCTTGGCATTTAATTTGCAGAGAGGTGATCAGCTCGTTGAAATTTTGGCCCATCACCCGTGCCCTGATACCCGATGGAAGGAGAGAGATTGATTTCACGTACTTTTATTTTTTGATTGCTTATATCTCAAAGTATATAATGATTTATGTGATTTTGAAAACAATGTTTAATAGAACTAACTGAGCTCTATCAAATAAGATCCATATTACACATAGAATTTTTATTAATTTAGAAATATACCTCATTTTTTATCATGTTAGAATATAACGAGAAGCCGTTAAATGGGGACGGAGGGATTACTGTACAGGAGCAAATTATAACAACCACTCAATACAACTCACACACCAATCATTCTATCTTCCCAACATTTTAGTAAAATCAACAAGGCTACTTGTATAAGCACTAACTAATTAATAAGAATGTGAGTAATGTTCACCAACTATCAAGGTATGTGAAAGGATCCCTTCATTTCCGTCTCCACACTTTGTTTCTTTCTCAAACTTTCCTATCAGATTAACTCACGGGATTACGGCATCAAATGATGCCTCCTTAATGTGTCGGACAGCTAATCTTGACCGGGGGATTCTTTGGTCTGGGCCTTGGGTCCCACGACACCCACCTCATAAATATTGGAGAAAACTCCAACATAAACTACCCTATTTAACGGTCAAGCAAACGTGAGAAGCATTCAAGTAGTTAATACGAAGAGAAGAATAGTTGCAATTAAACAGCTATATATGTGGAGAGAAATCAAACCCCACAAAACTCAACAAATTAAGAGGTTTTTTTTTTTTTTTTTTTGGTAAGGACCAAAATTACGAGTTGTCTCATCGAAACCCAATTGCAATCTCCCAACCAAAACTCTCTTATCAAGTCTCACAAATGTTAGTTTCAACCAAAAGATATCAAGTCTCACAATATCCTTTTTCGCCGTTTAAAAAAAAAAATATAGCAAGATCCGAATGATCGGGAATGGAATGGAATTCCATGCCCCCAAGTAAATGGAGGCCTTCCCAATAGGAAAGATAGATATTCCGATTAAAAAGCTAGAGGCGAACAACGCCTCCCATGGAGACAACCAGGGAATGAATTGATGAAGATTAGTCCTACTCTTGAGTGTAACGTTGGATGTATGTTTTTTGTTTTCCTGGTATATATGATAAACATGGGTATCCTACTTTGGGAGGCTTAATCCCGTTCAGTTTCCGTAGTAATTCTCTACCCATTTATCATCGATCTCACGAGCTAGCTAACCTTGTCAAGTTTGCATATATAAAATTTTCCCTGAGAAAATTTGGAAGCTAAGTTATAGCTTAAGGAACTTAGAAATTCAACATTTAATTGAGGAAGCTAAGCTACAGCCTAAGGATAGATCTCCTCAAAAGCCAATTATTACCGATTTCCTAGCACTCACGTCCTAGAAATGCAGCCTAGACCAATAAGAAAACATTCAAAACAACGTCCAAATTCATATTTTTTTTATCGGCAGAAGATGAAATTTTATTAAAAATGGAGATAAAAGGAAGGAGATTCAACAAAAAGTTGGATGAAACACCAAAGGGCACAGCCCAAGCCACCCAAAGGTCTACAAGGGTCCAAGACAAAAAAACAATAAAGCTCAACTCTACACCCAAATAATACAGAGAAAAGCCCAAAATGCCCTAATTAGATCCACCCAAGGACCAGTCCACCCAAACCAGCCCCCAAAACCCTAAGCACTTCAATCACCACCGCGGCACAAACCATCAGAAAAATCAGCATCGCAGTTAAATATTTGTCACCAAAATTTTATCGAATATATTATAGACTAAAAAAGTTTTGTTACCAATTTATCGCGGTGATGTGAAGATTTTTGATGCTGATCAATGGTGTACATTTTTGCTCTATATTGAGTGTATTTCTAATGCTAATTTACTTCTATGAGATATGATGGTGTCTCTACCCATATATGATGGAATCCCATCTCTCTATTGGAAATATACTTATGAGATATGGAGAAATATCTCAGTACTATAATCTTGCGGTAAGCTGCAAGTAAGTAGTTAACCTATAGCTCGTATTTAAACAGAGCAAAGGCCAAAAAGGTGGTTTTGTTCAGTTAAGAACCAAAATTTTATCGGATATATTAAATCTTTGTCACCAAAATTTTATGCATAAATCGAATTAATAGTCATTCCTCTTCTCAATATATGTGGTTAATAGAGTCATTCCTCTTCTCAATACTGCTTATTTGCTTCGATGAGATATGATGGTGTCTCTACTCATATATGATAAAATCCTATCTCTTTATTGGAAATATACTTATGTTTGTTGCTGCTTAATTTGGATGTGTTGCTGCTGCTTGATTTAAACTTTTTATGTGGTATTTAGTTGGATTAAATAAGCAAAGTGATAATTCTTTATAGCTAACTTAAAAGTTTAGTTGGGAAGTGCCGTAAGCACGAGTAATTCTCTTATATGTCACTAAGAAAAGGATCACATACTACACTCTAATGAAGCCACTAGCTAGTAAGTATCGTAGGCATGGGCAATTCCAACCGGGGTGCGTAGTGATGTGGGCACGGGCAAGGACTAGTATATATATATATATAGTCCCCTTCCATTAAGGGATTCCTTATTGAGTTGAGTTAGGGACCTACTCTTTCCCGATCGTTCTAACAGCTCAATTTGATCAAAACATGATTTTAAGGGTTCTCGTGAGAAATTAACAAAAAATATGACCAGGAAGGGTTTGATCCGAACAGCTTTTCATAAAAATGCATTTATAACGTTTTTACAAAAAACTATTCAGATCAAGCCCTTTTCGGTCATATTTTTTGTTGATTTGTTGCCAATACCCTTAAAATCGCGTTTTGAAGACATTAAACGGTTCGGGTCATCAAAATTTGATCAGGAACAATGTCAAAGTCATGAGGTCCTTAACTTAGCAAGTTAAGAGATCCCTTAATTAAATTTGTAAGAGTAATTGAAATAATTTTAACTTTAGCCTTCGTAACCCTTAATAACGAAACTCAAAATATTTAGCCTTGGTAATTGTTTCATTTCGTTAATTATTCTTGGAATAGCAAAACAACAATCATGTATAATCCCACAAGAAAGGGTGGTAGATAAGTGTGTTTGGGAACCACCAAACCATGTGGTGGTGGATAAGTATGTTTGGGAACCATCAAACCATGTGGTGGCGGCCAAGATCACCGAATAATTTTTTCTTGCTAGATACTATTGAGAGACTGAGATGGGATTAATGCATGAAACAATTACTAACGAATTAAATAACCTTAGCAGGAATTAAAGATGATGTATTGTGAGAGAATGACATGTCTCGTAAAGCAAAAAATAATTAAATACTTAAAAAATAAGAATCTTAATTAGCAGAATGAGACCTAAGGCAGGATCAATTTATATCAATTGGAGTACGTTGATGAAGAGTCTACAGTCAACGGAGACGGAGACGGACACATTGAGCGAACTGAGGAAGAAACAGCTAAAAATCCACGACTTTAACGAAGACTGCGGAGTCTGACCCATTCATTGAGCGAGAAGCACCATTTTCCTTGTTCACATTGACTGGCTGACAATCGCTTCTATGGAGAAACAAAAATGCTAGGGGTACATATGAAATGTACATATTATGTACATATCAATTTTGTGGGGCTCACCTCGGGTCCCACAAAAATGATTCAAACCGCCCATTATTTTTCAAACATTTTTTTATAGAGCCCTGTAAAAAATCAGCACAACCCGATATCGGTAAGGATTTTTTCTTAATTTGTGGAGGCGAAACTACTTAACTGCCTAGTTTCGCCTCTACAAATTCAGAAAAAATCCTTACCGATATTGGGTTGAGCTGATTTTTTACAGGGCTCCATAAAAAAATGTTTTAAAAATAATGAACGGTTCGGATCATCTTTGTGGGACCCGAATTGGGCCCCACAAAATCTATATGTACATTGTATGTACATATTGTATGTACCAATAGCAGCACTTATCAGTACTATGATCTTGCGGTAATCTGTAAGTAAGTAACCTATAGCTCTTATTTAAACAAAGCAAAGGCCAAAAAGGTGGTTTTGTTACCAGTAAAGAACCAAAATTTTATCGGATATATTAAATCTTTGTCACCAAAATTTTATGCATAAATCGAATTAATAGTCATTAATCCTCTTCTCAATATATGTGGTTAAGAACTAAAATTTTGTGGTTCAAAACTTCTTGTTGAATCAAAGCTGATTATGCCCTCAAAAAACTAAAGGACGTATATGTCAAAACAGTACAGCTCGTTCAATGTGGGATTGGGATTTTTTGTTTGTACTCTTAGTGGACTTCACAAAGACTTTACGAATGCCTTCTTTGGTACGAAATAAGTGGGACCTAATTTTGTGGAAAATGATATTGGAGGTTAAACGATCGATTTCAATTAAATTAATGAAATGAAAACAAGAGATTTAGACTATTTCAATGCGAAATTTTTGGGTGCCAGGTGGGTATCATGTGGCTATGCTCAGGTGGTACCCAAACAGCGCATCTGGGCCGTCCAAAAGTGTGTTACGCCAAAAATTACTAATGTCAATCGAAAAATTATTATTGCCACACCAAAAATAAACATCATTCTATTGCGGATGAGAATGACTATTTCTATGCACAACCAAATTTGGGAATGAGAATGAATATTCCAATCTCATTTCCTGCAAATTCTTTCCAACCTCAATTCTATTTCATTCTCATTTCTATTCCATTGAACCAAACTCACCCTTAGTTCTTTAGCATCTTAGTCTGTGGAACTTTTGGAGTGCAAAATCTAGGGTTACAATTATGGTTATCCGCGGGTCGATTTTGGGCGGATCGGTTGTGAGACCCCAAAAACAAAGTCTCACATCGAGAAACTGGGAAAATATTGAATGGTATGTAAGACTTCGCGAGCACTTATTGTATAACTCGTAGTTAATCTTTTGAGCCACTGGTTAGGCTAAAGATTAACAGGTCAGTTGACACAGGTTGTTACAGTTAGTATCAGAGTACAACTCTGATCTACATAGTGGGGGCTACCTCTAGTGTTTGGTATATGCATGATGATGCGTTCTCCAGAGCTAAGTATTACACCATGGCTATCAAACGAAGATTGTTAGGCAATGCAACAAGGATATTGCATCATAAGCTGGGAAGATTGTGAAATCCGAGTCCCACATCATGGGAAAAGGAAATTTTGATTTATATATAGGTGATTACGACCAGCGCACTTGTATAATCCGAGATTAACTTTTTGAGCCACGTGGTTAGGCGAAGGATTAATAGGTCAGCTGACACTGGTTGTAACATCGTTTCGGTTTCCAATCTAATTCGCTTGCGGAGGACGTTTTCTCCATCTGCCAACTATCCGTGAGTGTAGTTTTGGCGGATGCGGTTTGGGCAATTTAGGCAAATTTGCGCATGCAATTTATTTCTTTTATATACACCAAAAAAGAGTCATCCATTGCCAAGATGGATGACTGGATCCACAGGGGGTGCACTACAGCGCCCCCGGGTCCGCGACTTAGTGTCTAGATTCCTAAAGTAATATATTGTGAGAGAATGACATGGCTTGTAAAACAAATAATAAGCACATAAAAAATAAGAAAACCTTAGTGGAACTAGACAAAAAAACAAATGAAGTGCGGAGTTTTCCAATATTTGCTTTGAGCGAAAAACTCCAGCTTATTTAATGTGGTTTGTCTATTTAGTAGACTTTCAGTGAAGACCCCAGATAAAGTTAAAGTGGGACCTAACCAAATAGAATGGCCAAATTGCATGTGGCCGGCAGGAGGTAGATAGACTTTTCCATGGCCGCTCTGTAAATAGGGTGTTTAAGGAGCGGCGCAATCGCAGCCGTCTATTCGCGCAATTAATAGTTGAGATTTGTTTTCAATTACGACCGGTAACAATTAACTTTTACCAGGAAAAGTTTCATTAAAATTTGAACCGTCCAAAACACTTTTAGAAGGCAGAGATGCACTTCCGTAAACTTTAATTTATTTACAGAAACTTCTATATCTTCGTAAATAAGTTTTTCTCAATAAACACACAAAATTATCCAGAAACCATCTCTCACCGTCCAAAACGTTTTCATCAAATGGTTACGAAGCTTTACTATTTTTTTTTTTTTGAAAGGCGAAGCTTTACTATTCGGATAGTCGATTCACTATAAAATGTCGTCCTTTTCCACCCTCATTCTATTCGGCATACTCGTTAGATAAAGCTCAAGTGCAACAGTTCTCTCTCTAGCATTCTATTTGGGAAATCGATCTCCATAATTCTGTGAATTTTTTCTGTGAGGTTATTAAGGTAAAAAATGGCCAAAATTTTTGAAGGGCCGGCCATGGGGATAGATCTCGGAACTACTTACTCATGCGTGGGGGTTTGGAAACACAATCGGGTTGAGATTATAGCAAATGATCAAGGAAACAGGACGACTCCGTCTTGTGTTGCATTCACTGATGCACAACGTTTGATTGGTAATGCCGCGAAAAATCATGCCACCGTGAACCCTATTAATACTGTTTTCGGTATGTTCTCTAAAAATTAATCCAAGCTATTTTTATACAATTACATGCATGTTAATTCTTTTGTTGCTTCTATTGAATGCTTCATGCCTTCAATTTTATGGGGGGGTTTTTTTCTTTTTGATCCGCTATTATATGGGGTTGTTATTTCATCATTAATCTGTCCAACGAAGCCTTCACGCGCTTTAATGCTCCTTTACATCTTAGTTATTCACAAATTGGAGATGGTGCTGTACAGTAGTATGCGCAACTCTGTGCTACGCAATTCCGAGCCTTCAAATTGCATATCCGATGGCTCGAATTTTACTTTACTGCACAGTACCAACCCAAAATTCGTTATTCATATTGTCGTTTTGCATGGGCAGAACTATTGAAGGGGCCTTCAAAAAAGTGATGATATTCTTGTACAATTTTATCATGATGATTTACTGTTGAGTAATGATAACACATATAATTAATTTATATTATAAAATAGAGTGATTTTTATCTATTCATACAAACATGAGCACCTACAGCCATCCGATCGCCTCTAATTAAGATCGTAGTCATCCAATTATTCTCCTCTAACAGTATAGAAGACAATTTGGTTTCCAAAATTGTGATTACCATTTAATTTTTCCATTCACACTATAAACCTACACAATAATTTTCTTTTTCTATATTTCCTTTTCTTTCCTTTTTTTTTTTTCCCAATCTTCTATATTATAAAACAGAAAAATTTTTGTTTACCCATTCAAACAAAAGCACGTCTACAACCATCGGATCGAAATTCCAATAGGTTACAGCCATTGGATTGAATCATTAATTCCAACCTGTTAATAAGTCTCACTTCTATCTACCCATTTCAACATGTTTTCAATAGGTTACAGTCATTTCTGTCTTCCTCTCTCCCTCCAAATCTTCAAATCTCTCTCTCTCTCTCTCTCCAAGAACCCATTTCTCGGCACACAATGAAAAACTCGATCAACGCCGGTCATCAACTCATTCGACGTTTCGGGTTGGAGCCCCCCTCAATTCATTGTCGATTGATCACCTCAATTAATCTCTGTACACATCTTCTTCATATCCACGAAAAAATCCATTTGGTTTTCTCTCTCTGGTAAGAATCCCCCCTCCTTAATTTCGCAGTAGACTAGGGTTTTCGTAAATTGTTGTTTAATTTTCAAAACAAAGAAAAAACATAAGGAAAAAAATACTATTACCATGCTTGGTATTTTAAATTGCTGTTTAATCTAAGAAAAAGTTTAGTATATTGAAGTTTTAGCTTTTGATTGGTGTATTGAAGTGTTAGTTACTGTATTGAAGTTTCATCCTTTGATTTGTGTATTAATTGATGTGTAAGTTCTAGAGGTTCAATAATACGATTATCAGGCTTGGTAGTATATGAGTTCTTCATGTCATGGCCTTTATATAGCCAATTTCTGTAGCTTGGTAGTATATGGGTTCTTAATGTCAGAATCCAAGCAAAAAAATTTCAGTTCTTCATGTCATGGCCTCTTGGTTTATACATTAAAAGTTTTGATATATATATACTCTTTTTTGTCGAAAAGGTTGAAGCAATGGCTAAGAAAAAACAAGAGGGAATAGTTGCAAATAAGGGAAAGGAAAAGATAACCAGTACTATAGAGAAGGGAAAAGAAAATTCATGCATAGTGGTATTTGATAAATAAAAAAACCCAAAAGGAAACATGTTTCCATAAAAAAAAGAAGAGAGAAACTGGGCAACGATAAATTTACTCCAGTTGTTTCCAAAAATGTGCCGAAATATGGCTTTAGACGGTGTTTAGAATGCATTGCAAGCACGGGCATCCACTAGTATAGGCAACAAAGTTTTATTAAGAACTCGGTAGGAGTACACCGAGGAGAGACCAAATACAGACCACAGAAAATGAGGTACCATAAAGGTTTTAAAAAAAAAAGAAAATACATTCAATAAAAATTGAATGAGTCTCATTACATTTTAACATTCAAACCAAAATCTCGGGTGTGATCCAATAGATCGTATCCTCCATAGCAAAATGATCTTCAGCAAGCGTTCAGCAAGGGTTCCCTTCATTACTCAGATCAAGTCCGTTAGCAACACAAGCAGCAAACAGATGGAGTAGTAATATGCAGACTCAGAAACAACATCCAAAACCGTAGCTTACAATCATAGTTCATAGGTAGAAGCTACTGTGTTGGCTCTACATCCAGCAGACCTCTTAGCCTTCCCCAGAATTAGGAGTTGAAAAGGGGAGTAGTACACACCTGAAACTATTAAGCATTGAGTAATTGAGATACCCACACATTACAGCTTCCTCATTTAGCACCAAAAGCATAAATTGACATCTTATCCTCAAGGCATAGAAGGCCAAACTGATCTAATACTCTTAGCACTCCCAAACTGTGGAGTTGGAAGAGTAGTAGTGGAATTTCAGAGACCAGCATACCTCCATATTGAACCTTAATCATTTTACACCAGTAGCAAAATTTGACTTCTTAGCCTCAAATTAGATAAGGCCAAAACTGATCTAACACTCTTAGCCCTCCAAAACTGTGGGGTTGAAAAAGTAGTGGAATTTCCGACAACAAACAACATATTCATGACTTCTTGTTCAATAGCTTCATCTCTTAGTGACCTCTTAGCCCTCCGTATATCTTAGGAGTTGAGAAGAGGATGTATTAGAGCAGGGGTGAGGGGTGAAAACTCTTAGCCCTCCAAGTATGGGAGTTGACAAGAGGCCCATTAGAACATTAGCGTCATGACATTGTTTCCAAGGACCTCACCCTCCGAGAAACAGGAGTTGGAAAAGAGCCAAGCCAAGAGCAAACTCTTGGACACTACAAGCCACCAGCCCCACAAGAAAAGAAAAGACTCTGACACACAAGAGGTGACACAAACCACCCTAACCTACACCCAACTAGAAAAAAATACAGACAAAACAAAAAAACACACCCAACCACCCGCCACAAAAACACCGACCGAGAAAAGAAAACCAAACCACCCAGACACAGCAAACCACCCTTGACAATACAGAAGAGAAAAAATATAGAAAGACCAAAACCCAAAACACCAAAAACAACCCAAACCAAAGGAAACAAAAGGAAACAGACTCATTCAACCCACCACAAAGTGATCAAAGGAAACCTTGCACCTTCACTTTTCTGATCCCATCTAGATTCCACTTAAAATCTTCCACAGAGTAATACATTCCACAATTCATTTCTACCTACAACTTCATTGGGAGCATACACATTTACAATGAAACATTTCAAGTCTAACAAAACAACAGTCCCCATCACAAAGTGTCTGTGCATAGCGACAATCCTTGGTTTGAACTTGTCTGAAATCCATATTGTTAATACTCCCCCAGAATGTCCCACAGCCCCAGATTCAGCATATTCAACACTAGAGGAACCCCACATTCTTTGAGACAATAGACATCTCAAACCTCTCAATTTTGGTTTCTTGCAGAAATTAAACATCAGGACTTCTATCTTTAATAAGCTTGGTAACAAAACTCTTTTTAACTGAACTACCTAACCCCCCTATATTCTATGAAATGATTTTCATTGAGGCCTCTGAGTTATTCCACACTGTTGTATAGTTATTGGTCCCTCATAAGAGGGGCAAAAGTATTGTTTTTCAGCGATGCTTTCAAAGCTTTAGTGTCATTTTCTATCATCTTTTTCATTCTCAGCATATCCCCATATTTAATGCCAAGAGTGTTTCCTGCTAAGATAGTATTCTGCAGCTCCTTATCTATTTCATTATGTTCCTTGTCTTGAGAATCAATAATGTACCCGTCAATATCATCCTCATTTATACTCAGTGATTCTTCAAACTATTGGCTTATAATGTTTCTTCTAACGGTACTTGGATTTAAATCTACATGGTCGTTTATGCCTTGCACCTAAGAGGCCCTTATTACAACATCAGAATCACACGCCACTGGATTATTAACCTCAGTTCTTCTCTCCTTTTCTTGCTCCTGCTTGTCACCTTCTTGGGCTTCTGTGTTTTGGACTTGGCTACTATTGTTAATAGATTCGAAGCAAACTTCAATCAGTGGGCTTTGTGAATCCTGTACAATAAAATCTAGTCCATGAGTAGAGTTAATGCTCTCCTCATTACTTCTCTCACCAACATCAGGATTCTCGAGAGACATGACCCCAAATATTTTTTCTTGTAAAGGTGGTTTTTTATGAGTTGGTTCTTTCTCCAACCCAAATTGGTGGCTCCCATTAATATCTCTTGTCTCACCCTTTTCAGCTTCCTCTTCCTTGTTCTTTGCCATAGCATCTGAAGTCTTATTCCTTTGTTTTTCCATGTCGTCCACTGAATTTCCTTTCCTTTTATTGCTGGCATCCATGTCATCATATGTATTGTCCACGTGATCATCTTCTTCCTCAGCTTCAGAATTTGAAACCTGGTTTGTTGAGGTCACCGTTCTAAAGGTGTCCTCTTTTCCACTCTAATGGTGTATTTTCTTCCCTTCACGATCAATTGTATCTCTCCTCCAATCTTGTTCGGATCTTCTGTAGCAATAAGAACTCTGCCTTTAGCAAAAGATACTTCCTTCAGTGTATCATGGTCTACTTCAATGAAACAGCACCAAATACTCACAATTGCTCTTAAGGACGGGACATGCCATGCGTTGAGAGGCATTCCGTAACATGCAATCCAGACAAATCTCTCATAACTCGTTGATTCTCTGTTCCATGGATTTAACCTCTTCAAACCATAGTTCGAGCCATTTTTCCTTCAAAACTTTGTTTCTTTGATCTTCACTCGAAAAAGTAATAATCACGTACCTCATCCCATAGGTTTGATCTGCACACTCTCCATCTTCTCCTTCTTAAACAATAATTTCAATACTTGGGCCAAGGTTAGTCGTCTCATCTTTCTGACAGCACTCCTATTGAGCCATCCATTTCCCACTGCTTGAACATTAATGGTTTTACCTTCATCCTTGCTCCCATTTTCTTGGGTTGTCAACCTTCTGTCTCCTTCCTGTTTATTGGATTCTGGTAGCCCTTTCCTCCTTCATATCTCCTTTCCTCTTTTTTCAAATTTCTTCAATGGTTGGTTTTTCAATTGGATCCGAGGCTTCTCCTGGAAAATTACTAACTCTTTCCCATTTCCTGACGAGTTACCTCTGCTTGCTTGTGGTCTGGACTTTCCGTGTTGATTTTCATTTCTCCACTGATTTCTGAAGCAATCTCCGTCTCCCTGGTTTTCCTGGTTGTAACAGTTGTAGATCTGGGTTGGGTATCTATCTTGCTTCTTCAGAAATTTTGCTATGTTCGCCACCAGCTTTTGGCCCCATATTCAAGTCCCATTTGTGGATTCAACAGCTTGAAACGCGTCCCTACTAGATTCGTACCTTACGAAGCCAAAGCTCTGTCCCGTACTCCTGCATTTCTTATTTGGGATGAAACAATCCCTAATCCTTCCGAATCTTGAGAATAAGTTGTACATAAACCCCTTTACGGATCCCATTTGGGAGATTATCCACGAAGATCGTTGATTTCCTCTGCTGGAAATTTTTTTATTTTTTTTTTGACATGGCTCTGCTGGAAAGTGATTCCCCTCTCTCCTCTAGCGTTCCTTACTCCACGTTCACTTGAAGTTGAGTTTTTCTGGTAGAAGATGTTTGAAAATTTCTTCACAAATCGAAAATGAGTAGCTCCATGAAAAGAAGTTTTTTTTTTTTTTTTTTTGGTCAAATGAAAATTCATTACAACTTTCAAAAGAGAGTACCACATTAAAAGTACATACAGAGTTTTAGGACGACTGAGCACAGGCTCACAGCCTAGTCTAACCCTTGCCTAATATTCAGGTTATCTCTAATTACAAATTCTCTCATCGCGATAAGCATGTCCACAACAAACACACGTTCGTCCGCGTGTTCAACTCCTAGCCTAGCAAGGTGATCAGCACATTGATTGGCCGAACGAGGAATGTGACCAATCATAGTGTTAGTCTGAGCCAATAAAAAATGAGCTTTATTGATCAGCACACTTTGGGGATGATTGCCTGGGTTTCCTTCCCTGATGAGATTCACGGCTACAAGTGAGTCGGATTTGATCTTCACATTTGCCAGCTTCCTTTCTAAGATGATTTCTAGACTCTTGTGTATGCTCCATATCTCTACTTCCAAGCTTGAATTAAAGCTTCTCTTGCCATAGTATCCCATGATCCAATCTCCAAAGTGGTTTCTGAATAAGCCTCCAAACCCTCCTAATCCGTTAAAGTCATACCAACAGCCATCCGTATTCAGCTTGACATTAATTACCTGCATTTGGGTTAGACCACGAGTTTAGGCATGCCCTTGCAGAGCCATTAGTGAGAAGGGACTTGAAAACATCCACAATTTCTTGGGCATATGCTGTAATATTCCTGGCATTAACAAAAGGTGGGATATCATCATATCAATGTTGTCAAAGTTTTTTTATTTCGATATTTCCATAACTGCCATAGCGTGGTGATAAACATGATGTGCCAAGGAATATTATTACCATATCCTGCAAGTCTATTGCTTCTCATATTAAGTGAAATCCATTCTTGGATTGGAGTATCCATGTCCCCTCCCAATAAATGGCTAGAGGGAATGTATCTCCAAAGCTCCTTAGCTTTGTTGCATTCCCTAAACAAATGATTGATGCTCCTTAGCCTGGAGGTGATTGGTTGGAAGGCTATTGTGAAAAATAATTCATAAAAAGGTTTCAAATTTTTCTGGCATTTAAGTTTCCAAAACCACTTCCAACCTTTCAAGTCCAGAACATCTTTGTTAATAATATTATAAGCAACAAAGATGGTAAAGTTGCCATCTCCAGCTCCCACCCAAATGGGATGGTGGACATATTGGATGTATACAGGGATATTTATAGCGTTTTTACGCTCAAGAGTGCTGACATCAACATGTGGGGCTATCTTGTCCAGAACCCAAGTACCATTCATGATCAGCGTTTCTACCTTTTGGGTAGAGTACTTAACATGCTCACTAGGGTGTGATAAAGCCAGAGGTTTATCCCCACACCACCAGTCGTGCCATATGTTAACAGATTTCCCATCACCAATTACCCATTTCACCCCTTGTTCAAGGACCTGTTTTGTGTCCAACTATTTGTCCCTAAGGATAGCAGCCCACAATTCTCCTCCTTCTAGGTTGGAAACTTTCTAGCCAAGCTTAGTGAGGATTGCCATGTTATGATTTCTAGCTTTTTTGATCCCCAGGCCACCACAATCCTTACTCTTGCACACCTTATGGCCATTTGACAAGATGAATTTTCTTTTTCTTAGAGGAATCGCCCCATGGGAAATTTCTATTCAATCTGTCAAGTCTTTCGCACATAGAATTGAAGTAGGCAGGTGCATAGTTTGCATAGAGTAAGTAGGAATGGTTGAGGAAATAGATTGAACAAGAGTGAGTCTACCAGATCGCATAAGCGTGTTGGAAATCCATCAAGCAAGTCTACCTTGGACCTTCTCAATAATATATTAATATGTTTTTAGTCTTGTTTACTAACCCTCTTATGGAACAAAGGAACTCCCAAGGTATTTTCCCAAGTTATTAGTGAGTTTGATACCACAAAACTCATTGATTCTCCTAGCCTTGCTTCTAGGTACATTTGGGGAAATAAATATTTTGGATTTATCCAAGTTAACAGTTTGTCCAGACAAAGCACAAAACTCATTTAGCACCTCCATCATGGCTTTCACAGTGTTCAAATTATCTTGACCAAACAAAATTAAATCGATCATCAGTGAAAAAGAGATGTGTTAAGGGCGTGGAATTTCTGGACACTTTAATCCCTTTCTAGGTCCCTTCCTCTCTCTTACTGTTAATGAGAATAGATAGCCTTTCCATGCATAGAACAAATAAGTAGTGAGATAGTGGATCCCCTTGTCATAGCCCAAACTCAGCAAGGGGCTCCCCATTCCAGAGAATAGAGGTTTTAACACTGGTAACACAGTTCATGATAATGGAAATCCAAGAGGCATTGAAGTTAAAGAAGTTTATGTATCAAATTAGAATTTCCAAGCCACTTTAGTATAAGTTTTTTCCAGGTCAATCTTAAAAATCATAGCACCTTTTTCTTCCCTTTTTTGTCTTTAAGCCTGTGAAGAACCTCTTGGGCGATAATGATGCTGTCCTTAGTGGTTCTACCAGGTATGAAGTTGCTTTGAAAAGGATATTATTATCTTGGCAAGCAGGGGTCTAAGTCTAGCCACATTGATTTTGGTAATGATTTTGTGTCCCACATTGCAAAGACTAATAGGTCTAAAAAGCTTTATGGAGTCAGGGTTGTCAGTCTTAGGGATCAAGGCTATGAAGGTTTTATTCATGTCCTCAGGAATGGGCATGGACCAACTATATGCCATAATTTGTGATAGAATACATATAGCCTGTATGCCATCAGGGCCAGGGGCTTTATAGGCTTGTATGCTTTTAAAACTACAAATTTCCGTATCTGAGATAGACATGCATAGTCTATCATTGTCCTCCCTATTTCAATGTAGCTGATTTTGAAAAGCCATAGCCATCTTGCTTTTCTGCTTGGGGGTGGAGGTGCCCCTCTCCATCCTCCACCTGGACTCCTTCTCCTCCATCCGCACGCTCTCCTCTTTCTTCCCCATTTTCCCTATGATTTTTTTCTTTTCGTTTTCTCCTCCCTCAGATCTGACCCTCTCTGTTTGACGGGCTCTACCATCCCCGAAGTCATTTGTCCGCATGTAATCCATCGCCGGAGCCCTTGTGGTAGCAATGGTGGAGGCAGTGAGGGTTGCGATCCGTTCAGCGGTTTTTGGGCGGCTGAATTTAGATCAAGATCTGGAAGAGTTTTGTCTCTCCTTGTGAGAGTAACAAAGTTTGCCTTTGGGCGATTTGTTTACTGTTCGGGCTCGAGAAGATTAGTATGCATCTATTGATGGTTTGCTAGAAATTTATTAGTGTGTTCATTTCTGGCCGAAGTTCATCTGATTGTTTGGGTTCTTGTTGTCTTTTTTTCTTTGGCTAGCAATGTATCTCTTTTTGAGACTACTATATGATATAAGAATTTTTCGATTAGCAGAAGGTGCGTCAGGCGATGCTTAGGCTAGGGATGAAAGACATTAATTGCCTAGTTCTTTCTCGTTATATATCAGTTAGATGATTAGTTTGACTTTGTCCAAATTATTTGTAATGAATTTTGTTGTGTAAGTGCCGTTGGACTTTATCAATGCAGTACCTCTCACTTTTATCACAAAAAATGTAAGGAAAAATGGTAGGTATTTTCCACAATAAACAAAAAGCGATAGAAATTCTAAACATAATGCATAAAAGAGGTACTTTTTAAACTTGTGGTAGGGTATTGAATTTCTCTAGCAGGAGAGGTGGGAAGGAACCATCAAACAGTCACTACCCTTTATTGATTGATCAATTCGGTTATAGGATAGCTATTTAAATTTTTTATTTTTATTTTCAGAGGTCTAAATTATGTTTCAAATTCAAAAAAGGATAACCAAATCCCGAAAATTACGGAAAATGTTCCCATAATGATAAGATAGATTATTCCAATAACTTTTGAAACTCGATGATTTTATTTTTTCGTTTCAAATTTAGACTTCCCACAAGTCATGGGATCAGGGTCCTACCCCCTTTTGTAACGCATGGGATCGGATTTAGATTGAAATTTTAGTTCTGTAAGATTTCTTACCAGTTTAGAAATTTAGGTTGGGAGATTCGTAATAAGGTGGGATTAGGATTGGGATTGAGAATGAGGTGAGATTGGGGATAAATCATTTATTCATATTTGTTTTGCACAGGATTAGGATTGGGATTGTGATTGAGAATGAGGTGAGATTGTAAATATAAAAAATTGGTCTAGGGTCCACTATAGCATGTTTGTAACCCACTTAGTCCACCTCTTGAATTTGTAACCCACTAGGTCCACTCAGACAAGGGCCTTGTTTGGCTTAGACAAAAAAATGTATTTTTATTCTTTTTCATTTTTTGTGTTGCCAAATTAGACCCTTGTTAAGCCAAAAAGGAATTAATACAAGACAAAAATGCCCTTGCCGACTTTTTTTTTGTTTTTTTGTTTTTTTTTAGAATTTTGACAGCTCTCTCTCTCTCTACATTCCAAATCTCACACGCTCTGTCATTGCATAGATAACATAATATATGTTATTGAATTGGTCCGCACTCTGTCGTTGCACAGATAACA
>BPLS01028386.1:0-14383 GCA_019656275.1 Rhododendron kiyosumense | reverse complement strand
CTCTCTCTCTCTCTCTCTCTCTCTCTCTCTCTCTCAATGAAAGCTAGTTAACGTTTGCACTTGATTTTCCCTTAGCATAAAACAGTGTGGGTATCTTTGTTGGCGGCCGTAGTCTTCTTTGCCATGTCAACCGATCATTATTGCTCATTTAATCTGTCCCATTTTTTAGGTCAACCCAATGTTGTCAAAGACATTTTTTGGGCTCGTCTTAGGGCGGTGAGGCACTGCCAAAATGCTTTAGGGCTTAAAAATTTGGGCGGTGAACCACAAAGACAGTCACCTAATTTCCTTAGGCGGGTTGAGGCTTACGCCTCAGTTGCCTTTTACTCCCCGATAGGTGTGGGGTAAGCCTTAGGAGAGAAATTTTCCTAATCTAATTTTGGTAATTTCCTAATTCAAACCCCCTCTCTCTACTGCCTTGTTGAAATTGATCATCTACAATCGGGCTCTGTTTTTCTTTAAATAGTTGTGCTTTGTTTCCTTTACTAAATGGCGAATTGATGTGTTCTGTTAATAGCTAATAAAGTGATAAGTTAATAAGATAAAAAGTTAACAACTAATAAAGTGATGTTGTAGGGTTTCTTAATTAGTTATTAACTAATAAGATAATAATAAGTCATTAATTGATATTCTACTTTATGCTATCCTTTTGTGTTAATCTATCTTTTATGAATTGCACATTTTTTTGTATTTTAAAGCTATTTTATTAATTTAATTATTTAAAAAATAGAAAATCAAAAAGCTTACGCCTCAATGCCTCAGGGCATACGCCTCACCCCATGGAGGGTCAAGCGCCTCGTCTTACGCTTTTGCCTCTGAAAACTATGGGTCAACCAATCTATCTTTGTTCCCTTTCTTAATCAATTGATGTATATTAGAACTAAATATAGAAGACAAAACGCCTATTATATAAACTGTAACGCCCCAAAATTTGGAACGTTAAATAGGCAATTTTATAGAAAATTTTGAATAGAGTCATGACTCATTATTACAACACAACTCTTATAAGAGTATTTTAATTTAAATACGGAAAGGAAACACTAGGGTTCCTATCTACTGTTCCGCTTGTTCCTCCATCCTAGCCAGCTTCTTGGCTCTGAAAGCCTCCAAGGTGAAGAGTTCACCCTGTTCATCTATAAGATCTGACACATTATACCAGTGTCGCCACCAATTTAATATGTCAGGGTCACCAAAGGTAACGCCATGAGCTACAAAAACCCAATAGAATAAACTCTATCCACTAACCCTTAACTTTCAAGCAATAGACCATAAAATCAACGATTTCTACATAGTACATGCAATTATAACAAAACAGTTAACAATAGCACATTCACATTTGCTAACCAAACTAATGTTGGTGTCCGTGATTCTCTTTGTTTCTCTTACGCAACTTATCGAAGACCATGGTCACCAAATATCACATGGCCTTGCACCGCCTCATCGAGTTCAATAAACATGCTCTTCTTGCCACACATGATTGCTTGCCCCGGTTTCAAGAAACTATACATCGCTTTGATCTCCATTGGACCCATTGTAAGCTAGCAACAAAGTAGGCCCAACTTCTTGGTACTCTTTCTCCACATAGTTAGCTTCCAACTTCATTGCTTGACTTTGCTCTACGCTCATAGCTATAGTGCCCAAATTTGTGACAATTATAGCATTCAACATTCCTCTTCCACCTCCACTAGTGTTTCTTCCACCTCTACCTCTATTCGCATAACCTCTTCCATGACTTTCAAAGCCTCTTCCACGATTTCCATAGCCTCTACCAGGGCCATCATAGCCTCTACCAGGACCGTCATAGCCTCTTCCTCTTCCGCTTTGAGAGGTCCCCCCTTGATCCTCCTTTGCTCCTTGAAAGAAAGTTTGGATTGGAGTGCTTACTCAAGAGAGCTTGAAGCCTTCTTGTTCAACCTTTGCTCATGAACTTCAATTGTCGCCATCAATTGATCAATCGTCATGGTGGAAGTATCCTTTGACTCTTCAACGGCAGGAACCATATACTCAAATTTACCATTTAGAGATAGTAAGATTTTCTCCACCACACATACATTATCAAGGTTGCCACCATACCTTCTAATTTGATTCACAATCACCATGGTTCTAGTAAAATACTCCGCAGTGGTCTCATCATCCTTCATTTGCAAAGATTCAAATTCACCCCTCAAAACTTGAAGTCTCATCCTTATGGTTTTGCCAATACCTCTATTTGCATTTCAGAGGGTATCCCAAGCTTCTTTGGATGTGGTGGCGGAGGAGATTTTCTCAAAGCTAAACTCATCAATGGCTTGATAGATTTGAAACAAGGCTTTCTTATCTTTATTTCTCATTTGCTTGAGTAAAATCTTTTGACCTTCCGCTATCTCTCTTCATCCTCCTTCGAAGTGGGTTGTTCAAACCCATTTTCAACCAAAATTCCACAAATCTTGATAACTCAACAACACTTTCATTTGTATACTCCAATTCTCCTAGTTATCTTTCCCCAATCTAGGAATTTGGGGCTGGAGAAAGTTGTTCATGGCAGCCATCATAAATCAAACACAAATACACCAATAAAAGCCCTAATTTCAAGCAACAAGCCCTAAGCTCTGATACCAGATTTGTTGGGGGAAATAAGGGGTCCAAATCACACACAAATATCACAAAAAAACAATCACTAACTGAGAAAATCGCAGCAGAAACGCAACACACAAACTAAAATTTTCGGAGCACCAAAAAACACCAACCGAGACAAGCAAATATCACAAAGAAAAACAGGGGTTGAGAGACAGCAGAAAGACACTTATCTAGGCATCAAATTTCTGAAACTTCTCCACTAATTGAGAGCTTTTCAAAGCTTTCTTCTTCAATACACACAAGGACACAAAACCCACTTTTTTTCTCTTCTCTATTTCTCACGTTTTTTTTTTCTTTACAAAGAACAAAACAAAACACACACACAGCCACTAGATTTTTTTGTACAAGGTTCTAGACCAACCTTTTAACATATCACATACTAAGTACAAAAGTATAAAGATATTACATGAAAGCCCCCAAAAAGTAAAACAAGGAAATACCCAAATTGGGTTTACATATTTCTAACATCACCTTCACGTGTCTTCGCTCAAACCTCAATCCAAAAACCGAAAAAACAACAAAATTGTGTACAAATCTTAAAAAGGCTAAAACACAATAAGTTTCCCACCAAGTACTAGATTGTTACTCATAACGTACTCCTGTCAACAACTCAATTTCCCATTGCTTTGCCATTCGTTCCTCATACAATATAATCAATTCCGCTTTCCTTACATAATAGCTCTGTGTGTCATTCTGCTTAGGGATGGTACATGAAGTCAATTTGTTTCCATTAATAGGTACTTTAAATCTCCAAGACCATCAAGGAAAAAATTCTAGTTTGATTAGAATTTGTACTATCCACTATGATATTATTAGCAATCAATAGTTATGCATTCAAAGTCAATGCTGCTGAATAATCTTACGAAGGGACTTTAACATATAAGATTTCTAGTTTTCCGCTCAAACTTTTGTCTACCACAGTTACATCAACAACTGGCAAATCAAAGCCACTAATACTTCTTCCCATACTTTCTAAGAAACAATCAAGGCTTCTTAATGGTTTTAGTACCCTTTCCTCAAACACAATGGCTTTTGTATGTCACTGGTGCAACATTTTGGGAAGCCTAACCTTTTTATAACTATAACAATAACTCTGACTTGTAACCCAAAGTGGAAAGATATTCAAGATGAATTGTGTGAGGAACAAACACCATAGATAGGTCTTTCTTTACTACTACAGCACTCAAGAAATTCAGAGCGACAAAGATCTACAGGTGAAAACTAAAAACAAGAAGATATCTCTTCAGTGGATACTTTATCAGGACCATAGCAAGGTATTTATGAATTGAGTCAAGTTAAACATTTGAGAACAAAGTTTCTGTTTGTTGGTGTACATGACATTGATCAAATATTTGGTGTACACCATTCTAGTAAAAGGAGAAGATCTAATAGTGACATGCGTTACCCAACATTGGCTAGTCATGTACACTATATTAAAAAAACACAAAAAAAAAAAATCCACTCTTTAAGACAGGAATGGTGGGGAAACATGGTATTGATTCAGTCAATTACATGGTAACTAACATGAATACATGGATATTTGTTATGAATTTGGGACAATGGAGTCTGGCTTGCTCGGCACTAACCCAAAGACAACAAACAACATGCAGGAATGTTGGGTAATTCCATCGAACAAGTGGTGTGCAAGAAATCAACAATTCAATTTTGTTGCAAGGAATATCAATTTGATGTTGAAAGTAGAGATACCTATACTTGATGTAGATGTTTACAATCGATGAAGATGGGAAAGAGAGGGTGGGAAAAATGCAACTTACTATGCAAATATTGTTGGAAGTAGAGAACTTGGCAGTCCAAAGAGGTCTTTTGTATGAATGGGAAATGGATGAAGGGCTAGACATGAAGATGTCCGTAAACGGACACCGGGCTCGTCTTATCGGGCTCCTTCGATGAATGCGGAGAGGATAGGATCTTAGTAACAGTCCATAAAAGGATTGAAGGTCGGAGGAGAACGTGAAGGAAGATGGAATCACAATGAAAGTCGGAGAAGAAGAAGATGGAGGGAGAGCCAGAGGAAGACATGATATTTCTAGTTGATGGCCGTTGGAGCTTTGGAGAGATGGAGAGAGGATACGTCGTTTAGGGTGTTGGGAGGAGGCTGCGTTTGTTGGGGGAGGAAATTTTCGGGATGTTAAAATGGACAAACATATCACCTTTTTATAAGGAGTTGTTGGGTTGTATTGTGCCGGTTGGGAAGAGGGGTAGTTATAGCATCTCCAGCCTTAACCCATTTTAATACTCAAATTTAAAAATGGGGCAAAAACTACAAAAATTTCTCTCCAAATTTTGACCCAAATCCTTTCCCATTTTGAGTTTTACCTATTTCTTTGCTCAAATTTGGGACAATTTTTGCCTTGACCCATTTTTCCAACGGCTAATTAGAGAGAGAGAGAGAGGGGGGAGGGAGAGAGAACCTCGTCGGCAGTGGCGACAGGTCGAGGGCTGGCGGTTTGAGAGGCGATGCAGAAAGTGCCGGTGGCGTTTTGAACTCTAAGCCTTCTTGGGTCCCCCAGAGTTGTCATGTTCTTTTCTGGCCTTTGATGATGATGATGAACTAGTTTCAGAGTTGACTTTTGTGGTTGTGTCCGATTCTAGGTTTTGTGTGAAATTTTTTTTGTGTTTGATTCTAGGGGAGAGAGAGACGGAGATGGAGAGAGAAGAGTACTAGGTCTCCTCATTTTGGATTTGATTGTTTTAGTTTTTTTTTTTTTTTGCGCTCGGCAAAAGAAATTTTTTTAAATCTCAAAAGGATACATCGAGAGGGAGAGCTTAGGAACAAAAGCTCAACTCATCCAGCAAGGGATTGGATGAGGAACACCTCAAAGATTACAGTTTTAGCAATCAAATACCATCTAAGAACCTTTTGAAGTCCTCTATCGAATACACCTTAGTATCAAACTTAACTTTCATCCACATGGCCACCTGATACTTTATTGAGTCCACTACCTCCTCCAAGTTGCTCGTTACGTTTTGAAAAATGATCCTATTCCGCATGATCCAAAGTGACCAGATTATCGCAAAGAAACAGGTTTCCCAAATGTGTTTTTCCAGGTTACGAAAACTTGAATCATACCACCAATTCGCCATTCCATCTACCACGGGAGGGCAAACCCAGAAAAAATGCCACCAATCCAATATATGAGACCAAACAGACCAAGAAAACTTACAGTGGAGGAATAAGTGGTTGGGCGTTTCCAGGCACATCGAACACAACGGGCAAGATTGATCATTCAGCACAATGTTCTTGCTTATTAGAATCGACTTCGTGGCCACCCTTTCCTGAATAACCATCCAAGCCAAAATTTCCACCTTCGGAGGGTATAAATTTTTCCAAACTGAACCCAAAAAAGTGTTCCGATCCTGAGATAGCAATTCCCATTGCTCATACACTGATTTGACCGTGAAACTTTTGTCCTCTGTCCACCTCCATTCTAACGAGTCAGCCTTGGATGGGTCCACAACATAAGTCTGCAGCCTTTGTTTCAGAGCCCGTAGCTGTTGATCCTCCCAGTCTCGTAAGCTTCTTTTAAAATTCAACCGCCAACTCCCAGAGTTCAAACCATCCCAAATATTGCTGATCACCTCGTCTTTTTGAGTGGATAATAAGAACATCCTAGGGAACTCCTGTTTAAGTGTCAATGGACCCAACCAACTGTGATTCCAAAAGTAAGTATTGTTGCCCGAAAATACTTTGATTTTGAAGCCCTCTCGCACAATACCACCAATGCTTGAGACGGCATCACCCACCGCGCAAATATCCTTCCACACAATTGAAACTAAGCCTCTCGCTGGACATTCCGGCAACCAACTCCTTTGCTCCAATTTGTATTTCGACCTCACCACCTTCACCCACAAGGAATCGTTGTCCTTGCTAAATCTCCACCACCATTTAGCAAGCAAAGCTAGGTTTTGTTCCAGGAGCCTCTTCACCCCCAAACCTCCTGCTTCCTTCTTCTTAGTTATGCGCTCCCATTTGATCAAATGCATTTTCTTTTTATCAACCGTATCACGCCAAAAGAATTGTCGTTGCAGCTTCTCCAACTTCTTTGCTACTGCTACCGGCATCCTAAAGATGGACATAAAATAGATAGGCAAGTTGGTCATATTGGAGTTGAGCTGATTAAGTCTACCTCTAGAGGACATAAATCTACTCCTCCAAATACTTAGCTTCTTTTGGGTGCGCTCGATTACTGGATCCCAAGTCTTAGTATTTCTTGGGTTAGCTCCCAATGGCAAACCAAGGTATTTAATGGGTAGATTTTCAATTTTGCATCCCAACACCTGGGCAAGGGCGATCACTTCCAAATTGCTAACATTAATTCCACTAAGAGAACTCTTTGAAAAATCTATCTTTAAGCTAGACATCAGTTGGAAAATCCTCAAAATCCTCTTAATGTTACACATCTCCTCCTTATCATTGTTACAGAATAGAATCATGTCGTCCGCAAACTACAGGTGTGTTAAAACCAGTCCATCACGACCCATCACAACCCCTTTAATAATACTCTTCTCCTTCGCTCGTTCCAACATAATGTTGAGAGCCTCCACCACAATATTGAATAGAAAAGGAGAGATGGGATCCCTTTGTTGAAGACCTTTCTGCGTTTTAAACTCTTTCATTGCCGACCGATTAATAAGAATGGACATGTAGACTGACGAGCAACATTCTTTGATCCAACTACACCATTTATCCCCAAAACCCATCTTCTTAAGCATATCCAACAAGAAGCCCCAATTAACACAATCATACGCCCTTTCAAAGTCCTATTTCAGAAGAAGACCTCATCTTGCCTTCTTCTTCCAACTGTGGATAACTTCATTGGCAACAAGAACCTCGTTCAGAATCTGTTTACCCCTTATGAAAGCAGCTTGAGCCTCTCCTATGGTAGATGGGATGTGATCCCTCAACCTATTTGCTAGCACTTTTGAGAGGATTTTGTATATCCAGCCTATCATGCTTATGGGCCTATATTCTCTAAAGGAAGAGGGGCAATCAACCTTAGGGATCAAATCAACAAAAGAAGAGTTTATACCTTTAGTTAGTTTTGCGTTCATATGAAATTCTGAGAAGAATTGCAAGATGACTGGCTTCATAAAAGCCCACCCCTTCTTAATGAAAGAGAAATTAAAACGGTCTGGACCTGGAGCCTTGAGATTATTGCACCCTTTCAAAGCTGCTACAATTTCCCCCACCTCAAACTCCTTTTCAAGTTCACAAGCTGCACTTTGAGACAAAATTTTAGGAAATTCGCCCCCCAAGACTGCCCTAAATTCCCTCTCTTTAAAGAAGTTATTGCTGAAGTAGTCAACGGCGGCTTCCTTGATATTCGGTGGTTCCTCCAATATCCTTCCATTCACCATTATCGAACCCACCATATTCCTCTTGTACCTGTTGTTGGCCATTGCTTGAAAAAATCTGGTATTCTTGTCCTCCAATTTCAGCCAAATCACCATTGACTTTTGCCTCTACAGAGACTCCGACAGTTTAGACAATCTCCAAAATTCAGATTTCGCCTTACATGTTGCTGCTTTCTCATCAGGGGCAAGTTGTCGTTGCTCAGCCAGAATATCAAGACGGTTAAGCTCAACCTCAGTCTCTGACAGCGCACAATTAATATCCCCAAAATCTTCCTTATTCCACACTTTCAGCCTATCTTTGACTGCCCTCAATTTCTATAAAAGTACGAAGCCTACCCACCCAGATACCAAAGCGTTATTCCAGGCCTCTTCCGCCACTTTCATACAATTCGGGTAAGACAGCCAGATAACCAGAAACCTAAACAGTCTCGGGCTTTAATCACGGTTATCATCCAAAATCATAATAGGACAGTGATCAGAAATCAACCTAGGTAATCCCCATTGAAGAATTTTAAACCTCATAATCCAGTCCGGAGAGCATAAAAACCTATTCAACCTACTGTGAATAGCGAAATTTTGGAAATTAGACCAAGTAAATTTCCTGCCAAGCATGGGGAGATCAATAAGTTCCATGGAGTTACAAAACCCAATGAAATCCCTCATACCCCTATCCAATCTCACGCACCCCACTCGTTCACCAACATCCTTAATTTCGTTAAAATCTCCCCCTATACCTTATTTATGATTATGTCATTAAGAATAAAATGCATATATTTGGGTTTGATGGTTGGAGATGTGCCTACCCAAAATGGGTTTTTATCCAAAATTTAACTCAAATTTGAGGGAAAAATTGGGTGAAGGCTGGAGATGCTCTTAGGGCTTATATTAGTTGCAAGTGCCAAGGGCATTTGTGAGAAGGAAAAACAAGACAACTAGTAAGAATGCACGTGTGATGTGATTATTTCTTGTGATACATCTTGTAATGAAATCCCCTAGAGGAGTGCAAGCCTACATCGTAATCACTAAATATTGTGGTTATGTCAAGCCCTGCTAGATTGGCTCTCACTTTTAAGTTTTAAGGGTTACCGGAAAAATTGTCAACCTTACCGCCTACTTGCACTGGATTCTAACCACTCAAAGGTTTTTTTCTCTTCCATACTTTTCTTCAAGATGGTGGCAACCTTCTCTTGGACCCTGAGTTAGCATCCGTAGCATAGTTACCCCTTGAAGTTAAGCTTGTGTTCAAATGGAAAATTGTCTTGTGAGTATCCACTGGCCATCTCATACCTGTAATAACAATCTAAAGTAAGAACCGCTAATTTTGATTCGGTTACTGGTTCTCAATTAATGAACCATGGTTAGAACCGAACCGGACCATTTAAAACTAAGATAAATATAGATATACATGTGTGTGTAATTAAATATGTATTTAAATTTGGTGGGTTAATCTTTTTCTTGCTAAACTTAATTTATTTAGAGAAGAAATTTCATTTATTAGGAAAGCTTTTATTTTTTTCATTCCTTTTCTATTCCAGCAAATCATCTTCCTATTTCTTTAATTTTATGAGTTCATATTTTGTGAATAAGTGTTTAGATGTTTATTAGATAGAACCGGAACCGAACCAAAACCGGACCGGTCTTGCGGTTTGGTTCTGGTTAGGTTCCATGCATGTATTGGTTAGGTTTTGGTTCTCAATTTTATAGAACCGTTTGAAATGGTCCGGTTACTAGTTTTCTAGAGAATTGGACCAATCCAAACCGTGTACACCCCTAAATAGCCCCTATAAAACCAATCTCCCTTGTCAAAATGTTCAGGTGTGGTAGTTCTAATAATACATGTGGTTTGTGATTTGTACTTGTATCAAAGCTAAAAATCAACTGCAAGGCTTTAAAATAGGCGTGATTGAATTCCAACTCTATAAAATTCTTAACCATATAGAAATGGTAGCCTTTGATATTGTTGTTTTCATAGTAGATTCCCACTAAAATCAGAAAGCTCGGTTCCGAATAACATAATTGGAGAAGTCTTGCCTGCGAAAAAACAAAAACAGAATCAATTAGATGAAGACGGGTTTCTAAAATAAGTGTATCATTGCGAGCAAGAAAAAGGATTGTGAGTAATTATATGCATCAAATATAACATATAACACAAATAGAAAAACGTAACAAAAAAAAACACGTTCTACTGCCAATATTTCAAGAATCTAGCCAAATAGGTCTAGGTTAACATGTAAACTCTACAAATGACTCATGCCAACTGATCAAATTTAAAAAACAGAAAAAGAATGATCTTAACATCCTAGTGTGGCCTTAATGTATCCGTAAAGTGTCTGAAATGTGACCTAGAGTATCCACAATGTATCCGACTGAACAAATAAAACACAAAAATCAGACACATATTTAGGCATGTCTCACAAGTGTGCCAAAGAGTGCCCCATGTTGCGTTTGTGTCCGACACATGTCATATTTCAATACTTCATACCGTTGGACATTTCTGTGGTTCTTAAACAGCCACTAAAGCTAACTTTCATTCATTTCATTGTTATGCAAAAAGTTGTTGATATGAGCATTAATCACCATTTTCACCAAAAATTCGGTGGCGCTAGACTTTGGTTATTTCCATGTGGTTCTTAAACAGCCTTTGAAGTTTCGTTCATCATATTGTTATGCAAAAAGTAGTTGATATAAGCATTAATCACCATTTTCGCCAAAAAAACGGTGGCGCTAGATTTTGGTTATTTCCATTTGTTATCTACCAGAGAACCTAATTCCGGCAATCATTTGGATAGTTAAATTCACCGTGTGTGAACAAATGTATACCATGTTTTGGAATATTTGTTCCAGTTCATATATCCGCTAGGATAAAATTTTGTACATCAATATTCAAGGTACAAAAATCAACAGATGCGTAGGAAATTCTGTTTGAAAGGAAACAAGACACGGGCAATTAATAAAGAGAAATAAGTACTCCAGCATCCTTGTCTTTTCACGTCACTCATACTAAAATGCATCTTCAAACCTTTTACATGCATTGATATGAGTTTTTTTAACGCACATATGCTTTTCACGTCCCTAATATACCCCTCTTCTTAAGTACGAGTTAATGATTTAACAGCAGCTTTCAGGGCTGCTTCTCAGGATAATCCGGTGATCAAATGTTCCCCTTAAGACTCCAATGAAAGGTTAAATAGATGGACATTATTCAGATTACCAGAATGTATATCTTAGCATATATGCTTAAATGGAGTGGGATGTCTGACAAAAGTTGGCAGTTTTAGTTTCTACTGAAACCTATAAGTTCAAGGTCGATTGGCTGCCAATGGTCGGTTTGATGTTTGCATGGGCTTTGGTTTGTTTTGAACCTAGTTAATATTTATGTCAACGTGCAAAGGATCACAAGGAACCTGACCAACTAAACCAAAGGTTGAACTCTAGAGGAAATACAGAGAGGGTTGCTATTGCAGTGCTTTGGTAAATTGGAGAGGTGACTAATGACATCCTAAAGCTGCATTGGTTGAAATTCCAAGTTGCAAAAGCTGTTTCAGCCCACTGTTCAAACTGCAGCTTTGGTTTTTTGTCTAGCTCCTACTTGGCATGGGGTTTGTTACTTTTGTTAACGTATCAAAATAGGTTAGTAGTTTGAATTCAATAGTGATGTAGCTTGAGTAATTGATTCGATAAGCACAAATACTTTGTGAGCATAATCATAAAAAGGCGAAAAAAAACGTAGAAGGCATGTGTTGTTCGAACTTCAAGATTTGCCATATCGGAAGTCTTGGAAATTCTACCTTTTTGTGGGAGGTTTGAGAGCAGACTATGATTGATTGAGCAGCTCATTTGAATGGGGCAGTTAGTGAGGCCAAATGACCTTGTCTTTCTTAATAATAGTGCACATTACTATTTAATGAAACTATGTTTTATTGCTTACGAATCACAAAAGAGCACGGTGTACTTTATGTTGAGTATAGAGTACGTTGGCACCATCGATGTCCACAGTGGCAACTGCCTCGATTTCTCTATCAGCGGCAAACTTTAAGAACCTATCATTTGCGCCTTTATTTCTCAATCGGCAGGACATTGAGAAATGAGAATCTATTGTCGGAAATATCGCACTCGCAAGAGGAGAGAAGGAGGGAAAGAAACAGGCGCCAGAAGAGAATAGGGTGCCTCAAAAACAGAACGTGGGGTTTTGAAATTTCAAAACCATTCATCAAACAACTTACGTGCAATAACTGTTTGGCATGACCAACTCACTGATGATCTAAACTCAGTATTAGATTAACATATTTAAGGAATGCTTACCATTTGAAATTGAGAGAACTCCGGCAGGAAGGGATTCTGAAGAACGGTGGGCAATAGTAAATGAAGAACGGTGCCGATGGATTTGGTGGGCGCTGGTGTTAGAGATGGTGGGCACTGGAGGTGTACAACGTCACAACGCTTGGGGATTTGATGGGCACTGGAGTCATCCGTAGGAGTGGTTCAAGACACGCCACTGGATTTGATGTTCGTTGGCGCAACAGTAGAGTGTAGGGTAAGGCTTTGGAGACGCAAGAGTTGAGAAGAGATGGGTTAGGTTTCAGGGACGATGAGGGGATGAGGGGATAAGAGGATTTCTTGGGGCGTAGGGAGGAGAGGGCACCTATCGATCGTCGCAATGGGGGTCGTCAAAACCCATACACAGTAGCTGCCAAACTGGATTTAAGGCTGAGATTTCTCAAGCCTTTGCCCTTCATATTAGTCCAGAACCAGTCAATCACATCATCCAGATTAGAAGAGGGGTAGGACATGGCTGGTATTAGTTGTAAGTATTTGGGGTATTTGTGAAAAGTAAAAAGGAGAAAACATCTTTGTACATTTAAAAGAAGTAGTATAGATATATAGATTTGAATCTAGAGTTAGTTATTAGACTATCTTATCTCTCTCCTTCTTTGTTTACATTTTTTTGGTACGGACTATTTTTTGGGAATTAGAAAAATTTAGCCAACTATCTTATCTCTCTCTCTAGTTTCTCATTGGTTCTTGAAATTTTGGTGTTTCCAGATGCTAAGCGTCTAATTGGACGAAAATATAGCGACGTCCTTGTTCAAAGTGACATGAAGCTATGGTCATTCAAGGTCACACCCAATCCGGATGATAAACCCATGATAGAAGTAACTTACAAATACGAAGAGAAACAATTCTCCGCAGAAGAAATCTCCTCAATGGTCCTCATAAAAATGAAAGAAACCGTAGAGGATTATCTCGGCACTACCATAAAAAATGCTGTTGTCACTGTCCCCGCCTACTTCAACGATTCTCAGAGACAAGCCACCAAAGATGCCGGAGTCATCGCTGGTCTCAACGTCATGCGAATAATAAATGAGCCAACTGCGGCCGCAATCGCGTATGGTCTTGACAACAAAAATAGTAGCACTTGTGAGAAAAATGTGCTCATCTTTGATCTCGGAGGCGGAACATTCGACGTCTCTCTATTAAACATAGAAGAGGATATATTGGAGGTTAAAGCTACAGGCGGAGATACCCATTTGGGGGGTGAGGACTTCGATAATAGAATGGTGGAGTATTTTATTGAGCAATTCAAGAAGAAGCACAAGAAGGATATTAGTGGGAACCCAAGAGCTTTGAGGAAGTTAAAGTTGTTTTGTGAAAGAGCTAAAAGGAATCTTTCGTCGACAGTTGAAACTATGATCGAGATGGATGCGTTACATGAGGGGATTGATTTTTACTCGACCCTTACTCGGGCCAAGTTCGAGGAGTTGAACATGGATTTGTTCAGGAAGTGTATGGAGCCAGTGGAGAAGTGTTTGACGGATGCCAAAATGGACAAGAGAAGTGTCCACGACGTCGTTCTTGTTGGTGGGTCCACTAGGATTCCCAAGGTCCGACAATTGTTGCAAGATTTCTTCAATGGGAAGGACCTTTGCAAAAGCATTAACCCAGATGAGGCTGTAGCCTATGGTGCCACGATTCTGGCCACGACTTTGAGTGGCGAACGGAAAAAGAAGGTTCAAGATTTAGTGCTGTTGGATGTCACTCCGCGTTCGATTGGTTTGAGCTCATTCAATGGGCTTATGGAAGTTTTCATTCCGAAAAACACCAAAATTCCAACGAAGAAAGAGAAAAGGAGGTTTACTGCCTTTGATAACCAAACTGCTGCGTCATTTGGAGTCTATGAGGGGGAAAGAACTCGATATCAAGACAACAACTTGTTGGGTAATTTTGTCTGGACTGGAATTCCTCCCGCTCCTAAGGGAGTCCAAAAATTCGATGTCTGTTTTGACATCGATGTGAATGGTATTCTGAAAGTGTCGATAGAGGAAATAATTACCAAACAGAAACACGAGATCACGATCGATAAGGGTAGGCTGTCGACGAAAGAGATTGAGAA